>CAKNYM010049748.1:62827-129516 GCA_932195095.1 Andricus curvator
GGGAGCCGTGGTGGGGGCCGCCAGCTCCCACAATCTGTGAACACTGCGAGAGACTCAGATACGAGAGACACTTTAGAACCCTGATCAAGGAGTGCACGCACAAACATTGAAGCACCACTAATTGACTTGACCTTAATAAAAGCTGTAGGTAATAGACCTTTTGCTCTAGGTCGAGTCACATGATGAATGCTGAGATGATGAACGCTGGACAATGTACGATCTTCTCCTTGAGTTGAAGGTGACTCATGAGTGATGTTCGATGTTGTCGCATCTTGATGAAGCATGGTGTGATGTTTCTGATCACATAATCGACACGTTCTTGATAAAGGACATCCGCTTGTTGAATGTTGACGCAGACAGTTAAGGCAAAGTTTCCTTCTAACCGCAAATTCCATTCGTTGTATTGAATTCATCGCTCTAAATTGAGCGCAATACATCAAGAAGTGTGCTTGCCCACAAACGAAACATTTCGGAACTTTAATGAGAATTCTGAGTTTGATCTGTTGAAAGGTGAGATGATGATGCAGAACTCTTGTTCGACTTGCGGTTTCCTTTGCCATACTTTAATGCCTGCGATTTATCATTCGACTTTGAATTCGAAGAATCCTTTAAGTTAGCTCGACTCCCTTCAAGAATCTCCAATGTGAGAACCTTGCCCTCAAGAATTGTGTGCAAGGAATCACAAGAAGGACACTCTTTCGTATCACTTAGTGATTTTTCCCAGTCACATCGAGTGTGTGAGTCCAGTAAGTTGGTCAGATGAATGACTAAGAAATGAGACCCATGTTCGACTGGACATTTAAGCGCGTTGAGAGCATCTAGGTTTTCTTCAGCAGTATTGACTAGATCCTTCAAATTCGAAGCTGATTCCGACTTTAGAGGCTTTAACGAAAAGAGAATAGAGAAGTGAGAATTGATCAATATTCTCTTATTCTCATAACGTTTCACTAACAAATCCCACGCACGCTTATAATTTTCTTTTGTAACCGGAATGTTTTTAAGGAGCTGAGCCGGCTCTCCTGTTAAATTTGTTTTTAAATGATGTAATCCAACAACATCCGCGATTTCTTTAGTTTCAGCTATCAGTGATTTAAATAAGTCCGAAAAATTCGAACACTCGGTATAATTCCCAGAGAACGTTGGGAAGGTAATTTTTGGAAATGACCTTGAAGAAGATGATGAGACATGCTGATTAACGCTTGTTGAAGAGTTAGGTACCTGCACGGAAGCAAGAGCGTCGATTGCATCGAAGAATTTGCCTTTAGCAACTTGCTACCATTCTTCTGTTTAGGTGAAGATGTCATCCTTAAAATGTGCGACTTCTCCCTACAAAGGCGCTTTCAACAACTCAAAATGCTCTTGCTGGAACTTCAAGTAATCAACTGAATTAATAAATTCTATAAATCACCACAATCATTGCGAAATATAAGTAAAGTTAATTATCGAGAGTTATTGTGTAAATTTCACTCAAAACACTAATCGTTCCGCGTGATTGGCAGATGTGAACAGTAATCAGCTGCCAAGGGTATACGCGTGCCGAGAAATTATGCACACTGACTCGAAACGTTATACAATTGCTGAGAACAAACTGCCGAAACCAAAGAAGGGATTAAAATTTAATATACATTACTCCCTTTAGGTTTCCTCCCTGCATGCATGATTTGGATAAAGCTTGTTATTCCTGTGTACCTTGAGCTTCACTAGGAAATTCACAACAATTTTCTTTTGCCCCTCCAAATAATTCCGAAGGGTTTCACTGAGTAAAAAGCTGTCCTGATATCATTGTATCACGATGCACACATGTTAAATGCACTCGCGAACTACCCAGAAAGTACGATTCACTTTATCCGGCTCGAAGGACCAAAAATATTCGTGAGTGAGAGAAGTTTATGAGAGAAAAAAAGATGCAATGTTTATAAACCTTTTTGACGACAAGTACATTAAAAGGACAGGTCACTGAGGATGAATAATACAACTGAAATATTTCAATGTTAACAAAATTGCTCAAAAAATCGAACTTGTCTATATTTAAATCATTTCTAAAATTTATATAAAACAAATTTGAGCTTGTCTACCGAAACGACGAGACAAGTTCTCAATTCAACGTTCGGACGACAAATAAATTTGCTTACAAAAGGTATGAAAGGCTCTCCCTCATTGAAGGAATATGACTAAACGATAGCAGAATAAGGATAAAAGAAGAAATCGATAACACATTAAAATTAGAATTCCATTAAAATATAAACATATGAAATTAAAGTCTAAAATGAAAAGTCGACGTTAAATAAGTGAAATTAAAACAAAACAATGCACTGAATAAATTATATGAGTCAATTCCGAACACTATTGATGTGACTGTTATATTTTACTTTCAAAATTGCTTCAGACAACAACAAATCATGCCCGTCGAATGCGTCCTTTTTTGGTTCATAATTAATCTTTTTCATTTGAAAATTATCTTTTTTATTTGAAAATCCAACTTTTTGGTTGAAAATTTTTGTATTTGGTGCAAAATTCGTCTATTTGGCAGAAAACTAATATCCTTGGTGGAAAGTTAATCTTTTTGGTTCAAAATTCAACTATTTGATTAAAAGTAAATTTTTTACATTCTCATCAATAAGATCTGAATTTTCGATCTTAACTTTTTAACGGATCTTTACGGGTAAACACGTACAGTGTACGGAAATATATTTTCTGATATATTAAAAAATTTCAATAAAAATTTTCACAAGATATCAAATATATTTCGAAACTATCCCAATACAATTTTTCGATTCGACCAAAATTTAGTAGATGTCAACAAGATCTACAAATCACATTAATGATATTTCTCAATTCATTACTTTAAAATATCTAACTTTGAACAAACCGAATCAAAGCGTATAGCTTAATGTCTTTGTTTGGTGAATTAGGAAAAAAACTTATAATATTTATAACATTATATTGAAAAAAACACCTACATATTATATTCTGTTTAATTTTGTCTACATCGTTTTATTTTTTTGAGAGAACCGTCTGTATAACCCAATTGTCGAGCGCGAAGCGCAAGTATCGCAATGAGAAAGTAATCATCAAAACCACAGGTGCTTCGAAAACCATCTCTAAAAACCAATTGAAAAAATGTTAGTACCAATTTATAACTGTAGGCCATCAGGGGATTAAATCATAGTTTTCGATTCAGGTTACAATATTTATAACATTTGAAAGGATGCAGTTGAAATTCACGCACTAAGCGTACAAAAACGAGCGCGAAGCACGAGAGCATACCTAAGCGCCCTAGATGCGCTCAACCTTGTTTGGTTAAAGGATCATCATTTTAAATAATAATTCTTTTCTTTGTTTTAAGCCAAACGACACGAGGTGATTAAAAATGTTACGAAGAAAAATTATTCATCTTAGGGTTATTCAAACTAAATAATGACAAGGAATAAACTTTCTACTTTTATTTCGCAATATCTGAATAAGCAGACCCGGTCCGAGGTACAGAAATTAATAACACAAGCCGAAGGAGCTGTAACAAAAAGCAATTTTAAATTACAAAATTACGGTTGTCGGTATTTTGACCTTGACGTTCAAAAGTTATGTGCATAAACATTGAAAAAGCGCATATTTTCTTAATTGAATTATTGGTGTCAAGAATTGCAATTTACACACGTATAACTCTAAAACTCTTTGTGACTGTATTATGGCCGCCTAATGGAGTGTCCCCGATTTCTTCTGGAGTCAATGCATCAACCGCGCCTGTGTACATATTTATTTTCGCCCGTTTTTGCGCATAGATAACAGGTGTATATATTCCACGAAGAAACCAATTCTTTCTGTTTCTATCCAATATTGCATGTACGTCACCATTGGACGTTGATAATACAATTTGTTCTTCGCTTGGCATGGGATTAGGGAAATCGTTAATTGTTCGCAAATGAATTGCTGGATTATCGGGAGGAAAAATGTATCTTCGAAGTTCGAATATCCGATTTGGATTTTTGCGGAGAATAAGTCGAACATGTCCAAGTTCTTCAAGATTAAATCCCAATACTCTAGAAAAAGGTTGCCTGGCAGGAGGAGTCCTGGACCTGGTACGAAGAGATGGCTCCGCAGTAGAAGGTGCCCCGGTAGAAGCATGAGGTCTGTCAAGAGGAAAAGTCCGTCCTGAAGAATGTGGTATTGTAGAAATAAGAGACGTTCCAGGAAATTTTCTGTCCGGAGAAGAAGAAGAAGGTCCACCACGAGGAACACGAGGAATAGGATCGCCATTAGGCAAACATTCAAACTGCGAACTCAACTCTGCAATAAGAAATAGAGGGTAATATTTTTCTTAAAGTACAAAATCATATTTTGGTATATCATTAGCTGTGCCACTTTTATCCCTTTTCCAGTAGCCTCTGATCCCGCAGGTTTAAAAAAAGTGAAATTCTAGGTGGTAGCTTTTTTGTTCAGGTGGCTCAAAAATTAAGGTAACGCCCCCTTCCCTTTTCCAACTCCACTTTCCCTTAAAAGGTCCGTACGCTTAGACTCGACCCTGCTATAAACATACACAAACGATGATTACACTGATGATTCTTTAAATATCAGAATACAATTTTACAATCGAAAATATTTATTAAAAATAAAATCAATTAGCATATTCGACAGTGTTACTTATCTGAAAATCATATCTACAAATCGAAGGGGCGGGGGGAGGACATTTATAATAACATATAAAAGAAAGAATAATTGTTTAATTTAATATAATATGAACATGACACTGTGGAATGCGATGATTGATTTTATCTTAATTTTGTTAAATATTTTCGATTGCGAAATTTGATTCTGAAATCCAAAGAATCATCAATTTTATTATTAAATTCCACAACTAGCGCATTCGACTTTCTTACTAATGTTTTATTAATACTAAATTGGCTTATTGAATTGCAAAAATTGAAGAAAATTAAAAATTCAACTGTGGAAAACTCCATTTTCTTCAAGTTTCAACTGCTGATAATGAATGAAAAGTGAAATTGAAAAAAATTGAAAATTCAGGAAAATTTAAATTTGAAGAAACTTGAAAACTCAACTGTTTGAAACTCAATTTTCAATGTTCTTCAATACTCATCAGTTAAATTTTCAAATGTTGAAAATTTGAGAAAATTGAAAAATTCACATTTCAAAAATTCAAAAAAATTCAACCGTTGGAAATTGTAGAAAATTAAAAACTGAACAGCTGAAAAATGAAGAAAATTGAAAATTCGACAGTCGAAAATTAAAATATAAATTTGCTTCAATCTTCAACAGTAGAAAATTCAAGACAAAATCAAACTTTGTATAAAACACACTTGTTTAAACTGTTATAATTGCATAATTTTAAATGAAAATGTAATAAATAAACGTTCCAATTCATAAATAAAATTTTGAAACAAGTAGATTTTTGGAAAATGGAACACTACTAGCAAAAAATTTTAATCTTTGAAATTAAAGAATTTTGAATCCAAAAAATTTAACTATTCCAAAAAAAGAACGTTCAAACTGACATCCCTTCAAAATATAAATCGTACAAATTGAATATTTTCCATTCTATGGTTTCAAAATTCAAGAAGTTTCAATTTTAGCTACTTTAAATTAAAAAACCTTGAATTCTTAAAATTGTGAAATTTTGAAATGAATGTTTTTAATTTAAAAATTCAAATGATAAATTATGCAAGTTTTAAGTTTATAATTACAAATGCTGTGAGTTTTTGATTCAATGATTCGATTTTCGAAGATTGTTAACTGAAATCTTAAACAGTTTTTGAGATTAAAAATTAAAAATGTTGTTTTCGATGATTTACATTCAAAATTCAATCTTTCTATCAAATTAATAACTGAAAATTAAACCACCTTATTGTAGTATGAAATCCCAAATTAACCTTATTATTTCTTTATTTCCTTCTAATCTCTGCTGCAATAAAATCTTATATTTGAATAAAAGTTACAGATTACTGAAAGTTCAATTGAAATTAAAATCAAAATTGAATTGTATTAAAGCCGATTAAGATATTTTATATTTATTGTGAATCGTGATTATTAATTTTATTTTATGGTGCTTCGAATTTAAGTATACATTTTTATTCGATCAGTCTAATAAATTTCGATAAAAAGGTATAATTTGAAAAATCGAAATTTCAGTATCGCAATCAGCTCATTCACATTGTAGAAATATAGGTCACTATCTTGATCGCTGATTTTTTATCACACACAGAAATATACTTGAATACGTTTTATTTGCCTACGTAATAAAATTTTAATTCGCCTAAAATGTAGATCAGAGTCTAAAAGAGTCTAAAAGAGTTTAAAAAAATTATTTCACGCAAAAAAATTTAAATTTAAAAAAGTTTAACTCAATCAAAAAAGACGTATTTTCAACGAAATGGATGAATTTTAAACCAAAGAGTTCAACTTTTGACCAAAAACAATAATTTTCTACCAAAGAAGATTAATTTTGAACAAAATGAATAAATTTTCAGCCAAGTGTTTGAATCTTTAGGTAAAATATACATTTTTAGTCATACAAATTCATTTACCACAAAAAACTAATTTTCAGAAAAATAGTTAAATTTTAAAGCAAAAAAAAAAACTAAATCTTCAACAAATGAGTTCAACTTTTAACCAAGCAGTTGAATTTTAGTAAAAGAAATCTTAACTTTAAATAAAAAACAGTCAAATTTAAAGAAAAAGGACAAATTTAAAAAAAAAATACATGAATAGGAATTTTTCACCAAATAGTTGAATTTTCAACTAACATAGGTCAATGTTCAACTAAAATGAAAGAGATAATTTTTCTAACAAAATGTTTGCCATTTTTTGGTTAAAAATAAAAATACTTGATAAAAAATTAATGTATTTTGTTGAAAATTCATCTTTCTTCGCAAAAAATTCAATCATTTTCGTATCAAAAGATGATCTTTTTGAGTTAGCTATTGCACAACTTGATTAAAGGTTTGTCCTCGGTGGAAATTTATACTTCTTGGTTGAAAATTCATATGTCGGTTTCAAGTTTCAGACCAAAAAAATTAATTTTAAGTTTAAAGAAGGAAATTTGAACAAAATAGTGACATTTTTAACTGAAGAAATTAATAGATTTATTTTTAATCTGAAAGAGAAATTTGTAATAAAAAAAAATTAATTTTTAATAAGGCACTTTAAGTTTCAAACAAAAAAGAAAAAAAATTCCTGATTGAACATTCTTGATTTTTCTAGGAGCTAGGGGTTTTTAAAGTTTAAAATTAATTTTGTCTCTTAAAGAGTCATCACTTTCGATAAAAAAATTATACTTTGTTATTTATAGCAGACACATCCTGGATTCTCCTGTTATAAATTGACTTTTTATTTATAGTTATTTAAGTGAAATTATAGATGTATTATATTATTTTAAAAATCACCAATAGAATTGAAGATAATCGGCAAGGATAAGGCGAGAGTATGAACAATGCTCATCATTTCTTATTAGAGAAAAAACTGATTAATGTAGGTACTAATGAAAAATTTAATTAAGAATGTAAATAATTAATATTCTGGTTCTTTACTGATAATATCGTCGCTTAAGTTTTGAACCCGTCTAATCTCATATAAAAGTATATGGGATCAGGTTGTATCAGAACTTGAGCGACGATATAATACATATGATGAATTATAATTATAGGCGTTGAGGTTGTCCTCCTGGCATATTTACGTTTCATTCGAGTTAGTTTAAAGAATTCAAAAGATAAATTTTATTTGCTTGAGCCGAGCTTTTTTCGAAAAATCAGGAACCATATAACACAAGGATGTACAAAATTTTTGAAACGGAAAACAGTACATGTATTCGCTGCGTTTTTAACATAAATACCAACGATGGTTTTGTTCTTTCGACATCGTCTACGATTCCTGAGATGATAAAAAAAACACGAAATAAATGGTAATACGTCATACGCACGATCGATAAACCTGTAGGATCAACAATATTTGCAGACGACCTGACCATGTACTGTAAAGGAAAGAACTTCGAATCTACTGTAAAAACCCTACAAAACACATTAAACAAAATATGGAATTGGTCCCTGCAAAACGGATATAAATTTTCTCAGACAAAACCTGAATATATAATTTTCTCCCGTAAAAAAATTCCAGAAATAACTCCAACTTTACAGTTAGACAAACAAGATATCAAGAGAGTAACAGTAATCAAATTACTAGGTCTAATATTTGACCAAAAGTTAACATGGAGACCACATATTCTCAAATTAAAAGAAGACTGCAAAAAACCGAACGCAATCCTCAAAATCCTGGCTAATAGAAGTTGGGGAGCCGACCTTAGTGTTCTACAACTAACCTACGAAGCCATCATCAGATCAAAATTAGACTACGGCTCCACAATCTACAATTCAGCAAAAAACGTACCCGATCTCATCTACAACACCAGTCAAAAAATATGTTGCGGTGCTTTTCACACTAGCCCAAAGAAAAAAGTTCTACTAGAAATAAACGAACCCCCTCTAAGCATCAGAAGACTCGAACTCACCTTAAAACAAGCAGTCTCGATAGCAGCAACCCCCGAAAACCCAACTCATGAATTACTCTTATCGAAGAATCCAAAAGAACAAACCAATTTACGACCATGTCTCCTGAAACCTATAAGAAAAATATTAGAAGAATACTTAACGGTAACATCAACTCAGTTACCACCAATCCAACACAATGTCCTTAGCCAAGACCCTCCTTGATCTCTGCTTCCTCCAAAGTTGGACCTCAGGCTAACGAAAAATTTGAAAAAAATATCGCTGCAAACCTATGCATACAATTATATCAAAACATCGAACAAAGCTACAGTAGTTCAACCCATCTCTTTACCGACGGATCTAAAACAGAACTAGGAGTAGGATGCGCTGTTTACTCACGAGATCGAGAATGCTTCTTTAGTCTCCCAAATTCGAACAGTATATTTTCAGCAGAAATCTCGGCTCTTATGAAAGCTTACGAATTATGTAAAATTCTACCTGGCTGTAACTTCGTAATATTCAGCGATTCATTAAGTAGTCTCCGAGCCACCCAAACTAGAAATTCTTACGATCATAGGATCCAACAGATCCAAAAAACCTATACCGAATGCCTGCAACTAAACAAACAAATCACGGCCATATGGATCCCCTCACATCAAAATAGCAACGGAAATGAACAAGCAGACATACTGGCCAATTTCGCAACTTCACTACCTGTTGAGGAGGAAAACCTAAGAATATCCTTACCAGATGCCAAAAACTACGTTCAAAGAATGGACCACCAATATTGGAGAGGAACCAACAACAAAATTCAGAACGATGTTCCAACTATCCAGAAGAAGAACCCAAAGCACCCCTCATGGAAAACACTCACAAGAAGGGAACAAGTTCTCCACACTAGACTCCGAATCGGACATACCAAAATTACGCACAAGTACCTCCTTGAAAAATCAGACTCCCCAAAATGTGACCAGTGTAACTGTGTAATCAGTGTCAACCACCTAATTATCGAATGTACACAGTTTAGTGATATTCGACGTAAACTCAAAATCTCAAACTCACTCCAAGAAGCTCTAGGGATACATACTGAAGTTAAAAAAATGATTAACTTCCTTAAAGAAGCCAATCTAACCTCCTTAATATAAAGGAAAAATATAAGGCACTTAATCCAATAATAAACAAAGCAAAGAACAGTAACACCATCATTTGCAATGTATCCATTTACAATTCTACATTAACAAAACATATACCTGTAACTTTAACTTGTAAAAATCATAACTTACATAAACATCGTACCTGTCTCTAATTACCTAGATGTAGATGCGACGTTAAATAAATCTTAAAAAAAAAAACATACACTTGAACGAATAAAAAGATTTCGCAGAGATTTCAATGGATTCATATAGATTTGTAAAATTTGACAAATATATAAATGATTTAACAAAGATTTCAAAGGATTTCACATATATTCCAGTGATTTCGCGAAGATTTGTAATGGTTTCTCCAAGATTTCAAAGATTTAACTAATATTTTTAAGATTCCAGAGCCATTTCTGAATATTTCAAATGATCTTACAAAGATTTTAAAGATTTCAAAACGATTTCAAAGTCCTCTGCTCAATGATTACAAAATATAGCATATTTGCAAAAGTTATTTGCATGAGAATGTAATAAATAAACATTTCCTATTGTATCAATGATTTTGACTAAAAAAATAACATATTCAATTGAAGAAGAAATTTCGATGGATGAAGGCAAATGAGTCAAAAACTCATATTTGTTTGTCAAAGTGTGCGACGTTTCTTTTGCATTGGTTCGCCAACCTCATCAGGCTAATTGATTGAAATAAAGAAACGCCACATAAATAAAACATATTTTTACAGGCACATAGTATAAATTAAAAGCAAATTTTAAAATTTACCGCTGACATTAACTGGTTAAAACATAAATTTTAACGTGTCCAAGTTAAATTAAATATGAAGGACCCATTTTGTTCGATTGAAATGACAGTCTAAAGTCAACTGAAGAAACAAACCTTGTGTCGTTATCATATACACGTACTCATACACATATTCATGGACGATACATATTGAATTCTATCTTAGGGCAAGTTAAACACCTAAATTTAATTTCTGTAATAATGAAAAATACATTTTGCTAAGAGCATAAATATCTTTTTTATTAATATTATTTGAATAGCTGTTTATAAGGATCATCATGAAATGATTATTTTTTTATAGTTGGGTTTTCGATCTGTAATTTTTACATTGTCCCAATCAAATGTGTGACCAAAATTATGTTGATCTTTATAAAGAACCAACTCTGCCTTTTTCTTATTGATATGTTCATTGATCCGAGTTTTTAAAGATCTTTTTGTTTCACTCACATAAGATGCGGGACATTGTTTACAAGAAAATTTATAAACCAAATTCGTTTCGTCCCATTTTTTCAATATTATAACTATTTAACATCTTAGACAATTGTGTACAATTATTAGAAAAAGGAATGCAAACTTTAAGTTGATACACATGGGAACGAATCTGATTATTATGTACAACCTTGTTGTGAGAGTGATATTTGATTTTGTTCATGCGGACTTTTATGTTTTAATTAATAAAAACAATTGGATAATTATTATTAATGAATAACTGTTTGATTATTTTTAAATTATTGAAGTGAAAATTATTGTGAGATAATAATATAGCTCTGTCATCAAGATTGTGCACAATATTTTTTTTTCTGTTGTATAGGATGATGTGAAAGAAAGTTGATTAGTCTGCCAGATGACATTGGTTTTTGGAACCAATTGCTGATAATGTGATTATCCTTTCTAATTAACGCCATGTCCAAAAAATTAATACCTTTATTTTGCTCTTATTCAGAGGTAAATTGTAAATTTTTATTATAAGAGTTAAATGTTTGGATAACTGTATCAACATGTTCATTTTTAATGCATATGATCGTGTCATCCACATATCTAAAATATAGAAGAGGAACACAATCATAGATTTTTTAATTTTTCTTAGATATGTCACTTCCAAATCATCCATTACGATATCTGCAAACAAAGGTGAGATTAAAAGAGCCCACTGGCGTGCCATTAATTTGTTTGTAAATATCGTTATTAAAAATAAAAAAAGTTTTTTCAAAAAGGAATTTCATACAATTTATAATGTCGTAAAATGGAATTTTACATTGATTGTGGATATATTCAACTCTTTTCTCTAAACTTTGTAAAACTAAGTTACAAGGGATATTTGTAAACAAATCATAAATTATTTTGGCCAAAAAATGTGTTGGACTGTTAATAAGAGAAATAATCGGACGAAAAGGGACATCCTGTTTATGTATTTTTGGCAGACCATAATATTTAGCTAGAACTGTATCAGTTAAAGTAAGTTGATTGTTATGCTATTCGTATTTAAAAAAATTATTGTCATTGAGATTTTAAAAAAATTTTGATGTGTCTGTCTGTAGTTTTTTCAAAGGGTTTTTCTTTACAGGAATGTAAGTAGATGTGTCAGAAAGCAAATCAGTCATTTTTAATTTATATATAAATTTTTGTAATTTATAAGCTTTGGCTATATGAATATCTGTCTCCAAAGTGTTATTGATATTAGTAGTTAATTTGTCTCTAATTTCATTGTTGAGGTCACTATGAAGATCTGACGATTGAAGAACTGATTCTACAATTTTGATAGTATCAACAACTCCTTGTTTTGAACATTTTGAAGCAAGGTTATAATGATGTGGCTAATGATCTGTCCGGGACTTTCCTTCTTTTGCAAAGCAGAGGTGGGACGGCGGCGTACTTTCGCACGCTGCAGCTCTATGACACCCTTGCAGCTCGCTATCATCTGACCAAAGCCTTGGCAGCGGTATTGCTGTATCACCTCCGTCTTCTTGCGCACTCGACAGGACACCCATCCCACCTTTACGTGTCCTGTCCGAAGAAATCTCGACGCCAGCTCCTCGCTGAGTTCCACATAGGCTGTTGGATGTCCCCTGAAGACCCTCTTCGTGATGGTCCCCTTTATGCTGTCCGGGTCTCTACCACCGAAATGCTTTCAAACGGCCTTCGTCACCTCCTCGATGTCCCATGTTGTGTCGAGGTCTAGGACCTCGACCTCCGTGCGTGGGATGAGCTCGCGCATGGAATTTCCATCACCGATGAGCTTCACTATAGCAGAGGACAGTTTTCTTCTGACATTTCATGCAGGATCTACCTCTATCAGTATTTCGCCATTTCTTGTTTCCCTGACACCCCTGATTTTGACACCAAGGTTGCCTTACGCTTGAGGTCCCTTAGGACCTCAGCGCAGCTCAAACCTTCCGTCGGTTTTATGAGAACCGCCTCGGGTCGAGTTTGCCTCTGCACCTCTTTTGCCTTGTTTGGCTTGGGTGCAGATGTCTTCGCGTTTCCTCAACTCTTCCTTTTTTGGCGTGGACGTCACAGCTCTTGCAGCGATGCGGGTCATCGGCTTCTTGGTCTTCTGTCACGTACCACTTGCCTCGACGAGGCTCAAAGAAGAGCCCCTCTATCGCTTCCCAAGTTGGCGAGTGAAAGCCTCCACAGCTGCTTCGTTTTGAGTCGCCGCCTGGATCGTTTTTTTTTTCTCCTGTGATTTTTCTTTGGCCTCTTGCAGTTTTTCAGCTATGGACCAGCCAGTGCCTTGCAAAAAAAATTCAAAGTGCCACTTGGCATGAATATTGGCGCCTGAGAGTTTGTTCACCACCGTGCGCACTTTTTTCGATCCATCCCGGATTGGCAAGAACATATTTTTCCTTCCCATGCAAAAGATCTCCATCTGTAGGATGATTGCACTTAGTTCCTCAATGAACCCCTTGCTCTCGTTCAAGTGCCGCTGTGCAATGGTGATGGGGAAATATTGATCCACCCCCGCCCAGTCCCGCATGCGGGGGTAAGGTCTCTAAGAGGTGATCTGATATCCTAGAAACGGTTGTTAACGCCTTAACTTGGGAGTTTTTACTTCGGTACCACACTTGCACAATTGTCTGCGTCTGCTCATTGAGTTATGTAACCGAATTCAGCAGAAACCCTTGATACGGGGCCCCCCTACTCTTAACCCGGGGTCGCGCTTGGTAGCCTGGTGAAAGGGAGTCCTGGCATTGAGGAGAAAAGTCCAATGTTTTAAAACTTTCCCTTTACTAGTGTGGAAAAGTAAGTTTTATCACACGGACTCATTATCGATCGTGGAATCAATCACTCTCACTGTTTAGCCCCAAGGTCTCGAAATCGCATTTCTTACGCCGGTATTAGAAAAACGTTTATGTTAGCGGTTTTCACCAAAAATTGATTATTTTAAACGAACCTTTTAACAAAATGAAACAAAAATGAAACGGTAGAATTGTTTGGCAATATTTGAACAATTTTTATAAATAAAGGCACAGTTTAACTATTTTTCAATGAACAGACTTATATTTTTTCAAAGAAATTAACGAAGAATACCGTTCGGATGATTCTTTATTATGATACTTTCAAGAGTGACAACAAGTCAAGCATTGCTAATTATTTAAACAATTTTTTAAGTAAATGCAATCCAATGAATAGTCTCTATTTTTACAAAATAAATTAAAAATGCCCTGCTTATGACATTTTGCAAATTGAAAACAATTATTCAAACAATTTTCCTGTTTGACAATTTTGTAATTTATAGCATCAACATATTAACAAAATCAACAACAAAAATCTTACCAATGACTTTTCGCAACGATTTTTTGCAAATAAACAGCAATTTCTAATTACTTAAACAATTTTCATAAACATATTCAAAGTTTAGCTACTTTTCAACGAATAGTCTCAATGTTTTCAACAAAATCTACTGCCAATATCTAATTATTTGAACAATTGTTGATTGCTTCAAGATTTTCTTGGAAAAAGTTAGAAAAATTTTTCCATTCTTTTCCATGTGTAATGAATCATAACAAAGAGAGATCCATAAGACATTGTTAGTTCATTCTTTAAGAAAGTTCAGCTTATTTATTGGAGAGTAATCAAGCTTTGCAGGAGATTTTTTTTTGGCTCTGTTTTGTGGGATGAAAAAACCGCGAAAGTAGCAAAAGCTATCGGAATCATTTTGAAACTTGTAAGTTTGAAAAGTTTAATAGAAAAGAGTCACGGGAACGATATTTTTGGTTGATTTCGTTAACAAACTAGCTGTGAATTCGATCTCGGGTGTTTCCAGTTTGTTTGCATGGTGCTCATTTAATGAAAACTTTTCTTCCTCCCTATGATTAGACTTAGTTCAAATTGGAAGTAATTTGAATTATAAACAATATAAATTGTTTTGTTTAATATTTAAGGCGATGAATGACTTTTCCCGAAATATCCATCATTTTCCATTAAAATCTAAACTGAATTAATAGAATCCAATAAGAAAATCTAACTATTTTCGGTTGAAACTTAATTCTTTTGGTTGAATTGTCTACAATTCAATCACCTTGCTTGAAATTAACAATTTTCTTAGAGAGACATACGTTTGTTGAACATTCGCCTTTCTGACTTGAACCTTCAACTATTTTGGCGAAAAATTCAACTTATTTGTGTAATAATAAACTTTTTTGTCATTTACATTTCCTGGTTAAAAATGTAAACTATTTTTTACAGAAAATTCGTCATTTTGCATTTAACTATTTTGATGAAAATGTATGTATTTTGTTCAAAATTCGTCCTATTGGTAGATAATCTTCTTGGTTTCAAATTCATCTTTTTGTATTTTATTATATTGAATGCTTTCGCGATGATTCATTATAATAAATTTAGATTAAAGGATAAGTGTTTTTGTGAACAACCTTCATTTTATGTAAACATTTTTTTTCGGTCAAAATTTAACTATTTTTGCCGAACGACATGGGATACGAAAAAAATTTTAGGAAGCGAAATTATTCATCCCAAATGTTAGAAATCTCAATTGAACAATGAGAAAAGGAGAAGTATAAAAATATGTATCTTATTCAATTCCAAATACAATGGTACTAATACTTGACTTCGAATTTTGAATGACAACTTTTTAATGATTCTTGTCCTGATAAGGAAACCTTTCCGTTTTCGAAACGTCGACAAAAATATAGAATAAAGTATCTTGAACTATTTATGGATCTCTTTGTTTGGTCTGAAGTATGTCAGTTAATACCTTATTACCTTTTAATCTTTAATAGTGTAATTAAAATAAAATAATTATCAGGAATAAAATTTGTACTTTATTTTCCAATATCTGAACAAGCAGTCTCGGTCCGAGGTGCAGAAATTAATAACACATTCGATATAGAAAATTTGGCATTTTAGACAGGGTTCAATCAAGCGCGAGACCAGTGAAGAGAATGTATTTGTTAAAGCCAACGGAGTTCTAGAAAAAGAAGCTGAAAATTACAAAATTACAGTTATCAATATTTTGACTTTTAATTTAAAAAGTTTTGTGCATAAAAGTAGGGAAAGCATAAAGGCCAAGATCACATTCCTCGAATCGAACTAATTGTGTGAAGGATTGTAGTTTACACACGTCCTACTGTGAAACTCTTTGAAACTACATCATGGCTGCCCACTGGAGTTTCCTTAATTTCTTCTGGGGTCAGTTCATCAACAACACCGGTATACATGTTTATTTTCACCCGCTTTTGCCCCAACATACCACTTCTATATATTCCACGAAGAAATGTTTTTATTTTTTTCTCCAATATTGCATAGATATCACCACTGGACGTTGATAATACAATTTGTTCTTTAGTTGGCATGGGCTTACGGACATTATTTATTGTTCGCAATTGAATTTCTGGATTATCGGAAGGGAAAATGTATCTTCGAAGTTCGAATATCCGGTTTTGATTTTTGTGGGGAATAAGTCGAACAAATCTAAGTTCTTCAAGATTAAATCCCAATACTTTAGAAAAAGATTGCCTGGCAGGAGGAGTCCTGGACCTGGCATGAAGAGGTGATATAGTAGGAATAAGAGACGTTCCAGCAAATTGTCTGTCCGGAGAAGAAGAAGAAGGTTCACCACGAGGAACACCATGAATAGGATCGCCATTAGGCAAACAATCAAACAGCAAACTCAACTCTGCAATGAGAAATAGAGGGTAATATTTTTCTTGAAGTAGAAAATCATATTGTGGTATATCATGAGCTGTGAATGTGGTTGTAATTGTGAATGTAGTTTTTACCATATTTGTCAACTGTTTAAAGCGTTTTTATCTTTACACTACTGGCAAAAATTTTAAATCTTTGAAATTAAAGAATTTTAAATCCAAAAAATGTAACTATTCCGAAAAAAGAACGTTCAAAATTACATGCTTTTAGAGTATAAATCTTGGAAATTGTATATTTTGCATTCTATGGTTTCAAAATTCAAGAAGTTTCAATTTTAGCTATTTGAAATTGCAAAACCTTGAATTCTTTAAATTGTGAAATTTTGAAATGAATGTTTTTAATTGAAAAATTTAAATTATAAATTATGCAAGTTTTAAGTTTATAATTAAAAATTTTTTGTCCTTTTTGATTCAATGATTCAATTTTGGAAGATTTTAAATTGAAATCTTAACCAGTTATTGAAATTAAAAATTAAAAATGCTGTTTTCGATGATTCACATTCAAAATTTCATCTATCTAGCAAATTAAGAACTGAAAATTAAACCATCTTATTGTAGTATGAAATTTAGAGAATCATCAATTTGATTAGTAAATTTCACAACTATACTGATAATTCAAAAAAATCTTTTTTTCTTCATTACAATTTTTTTTAATACCTAGCGCATTCGACCTTTTTTACTAATTTTTTATTGATACTAAATTCGCTTTTTTCTTCAATTTTCAACCATCGAACATTGAATTGCTAAAAATTGCAAATGAATAATTGTTCAATTGTCATTTATACATCAAAATTTGTTTTGAAATCTTTTGAAACATTCTTTTAAAACTATATTTTTTTACTAAAAAATCACTTTAAGTTTCCCCATGAACATCTTATTTTACATCTTTTGGAATCTTTACGAATTTTATATTATTTTCGAAAAATTTTCAAAATTTCTGAATATCTTTTTAAATTATCCGATTTTTTCCTAAAACTTTTAATAAATCCTGCGAAATTAAAAAAATTGCCTCAAAATCTTCCGGAATATTATTTTTAACAGTTTTGGAAACCTTCTGAAATCTTTTTAAATACTCTCTTGAAATTAATTTTTCAAAAAATAAAATCATTTTCAATTTTTCAAGAAATTTTAATCAATTTTTTTTATTATTTTGAATCTTCTTAAAATGCTTGAAAAGCTTCTATATTTTTCGTTTGAAATCCTCAAAAATCTACATTTTGTTTTACATTTTTTTAACATCTTTTTAAGTTTCAAATTATTTTTGAATTTGTTCAAAACTTCTAAATATCTTTTAAACTTATACCAATTTTTTCCAAATTAATAATTAATTTAAAAAAAAAATCATTTTGTTTTTTGTTCAAAATCCTTAAAAGCTTCAAAATGTTACAGTAAACTTCCGTTTATTTTAAAGATCGCTTATTTTAAAGATCACGTAGTTTAACCCCCCTACACGCACTTATTTTAAGTTGCGCAGTTTTGTCACCTCCCACCATGGTCCCTGTACACTCTCCTCCGCGTCTGTGGCTGACCAATGAAAAAAAGGTGCCCGAAGAGCGGGAAGCCTTGAATTGATTATTTTTTCACGACGTCATGCGAATACGTCTCACGACGTTTTCGAGAAAATATGCTAAACGTAAAAGTAAATCAGATCGATTTGATCCGAACCGGGTACTCTCACCTCAAATTCCGGATAGTTGATGGTATTTCGCAGTCCCACATATGCTAACCTTCCTGACGGCTGCCATTTCCACTTCTAGCCTAGCATAGCCCCGAACACTGAGCGAAGAATTCCCGTGTAGTTCGGGTTTACACCCCAATAGTTCAGATGCTTTCTCTTTTTTTCTGTTTCACACGAACGTTTGGCGCGCTTGCACTACTGAGACGTGCGATCACCCCAACCATTCGGGTGCTCACCTGAAACAGCAGCGGCCGAAGTGGTGGGGCGCCCGCCCGAATAGTTGGGGAGCTTGCACGAATGATTCGGGAGATTCGAGTCGTCAACCGCGTTGGATGTTGCGCGTTCGACGTTTGCGCATGTTCGCTAATGGCCGCAGCTGATGAACATCAGGCTCTTCCCGAATGTCACTGTTTCTAGTTTATGTTGATTTTATTGTTCGTGTGCGAGATGTCAGTGGAATAAAGTGTAACTAGTTATCTGGTTTTTATTTGGGTAATCATTAACGGAGGTAAGAGAAATATAAAACATTATTCTTTGCTTGCACATGAGTCGAAAAATCAAATCATTAGCGAACATGCGCAAACGTCGAACGCGCAACATCCAACGCGGTTGACGACTCGAATTTCCCGAATCATTCGTGCAAGCTCCCCAACTATTCGGGCGAGCGCCTCACCACTTCGCCGCTGCTGTTTCAGGTGAGCACCCGAATGGTTGGGATGATCGCACGTCTCAATAGTGCAAGCGCGCCAAACCTTCGTGTGAAACAGAAAAAAAAAACAAAAGCATCCGAACTATTGGGGTGTGAACCCGTACTACACGGGAATTCTTCGCTCAGTGAAGCCATGCTGGAAAACTCACTATTCCGCGAAATATTTGAGTCATTTTTTGATCTATTATACTGAGTTTTAGTTGGCAAATTGTCGTACGTCAACAAAAACACTTGAAAGGCACTAGAAAAAAACCTGACATGCTAACCGACCACGACTTTTTCAACTGCGCAAATCGGGACAGTCTAAACCGTTTACAATTGAAATACATAATATTGCGCAATATACTGGAGTGGGTATTCGCGCACTCGGCCCTTCCGAGGCGAGAGTCGCAACCGTCTCTCCCCCCTTAAGGTGAGAAACTGCGTGGGCCAGCACTTCTAGGAATTTTTGGGCGTATTTGTCTGTTATTATTGATAGTATTTATTGATTTCAAATCGACCGCAGTTTTCGGCACATGCGCAGTTGAAAAAGTTGCTTAGCGCAAGCGCAGCGATACAAGGCCGGGCAGCCAATGAACGTCGTTGATAAAAATAAGCTACCGAATCGCGGTAGAGATGGGGGTCCCTCCCGTCTTAAAATAATTGGTCGGGTACGTTTCAAGGGCCTTAAAATAAAAGGAAGTATACTCTATTTAAAAACCTCTACATATCTCCTTAACGTACTCGAATTTTTTCTAAATAAATACATTTTCATCTGTATTCACACATCAAAATTCATCATTTTCACTTACAAATAAAATTTTGTTGAATTAGAACAATTAAAATTAATATTGTAATGTTCAAATTTTAAGTTTAGCTCACCGAAGTTTTAACGATTCAACTCTTTATGTTTGAAACAATTCAGTTTCAAATTGTTTAGTTGTGAATATTTAATTCTTAATTGTTCATTTCTAATGAACGGTCAAACATTGCTGACAATTAAAAAATTGTTCTTTTTCTTGGTTAAAAATTTTCAAACTGAATTCGTTAAAAATGGTATATTTTAGACTGAAACAACAGATAGTTTATAAAGTTTGAATCGGAAGTTTACATTTGATTAGTAACTACTAAGGCTTTGGAATTGAAACAGTTCAATTTTTAACGTAAATATCTGTAAATTATTTAATTTTAACAGATTCAGAATCGCCCTATAAAATCAATCAATTATTGTTCAATTTGGAATACACGAACTATATTCCAATTTTTAAAATCATTAATTAAAAAACTGCATTTTAAAATTCTTCCAATTGAAAATGCACCCTTAAGAATGAAAATCTAAAATGGAAAATTTTGATAGTAAAAGATTTTAGAATTGCAAATTGTAAACTGAATGATTTCATAATTGAAAAAGTGAACAATTCAACTTAGCATTAAAAAAAAGTTGAAATCAAACTTATTTTAAATTTCATTATATATCTTGTGATATGAAACTTATGATATTTCAAGTGATTGGATAGATTTTTCTTCTAAAAACTTGTAAAAATCCCGGTCAAAAAATAAATTCACTGTTATTTCCCGGTCTCAAAAAATTCCCGGTCATTTCTCGGTTTCCCGGTCTGCACAGAAATATAATTGGATACGTTTTATTTGCCTACGTACTAAAATTTTCATTTGTTTATAATATAGATAAGAGTCTTCCTATAAGTAGTCTTATTTTCTTAGCTGTTAAACGTTAAATTTTAATTAATTCACGTTTAGAATTAAAAAAAAAAAAAATTATTTCACGCAGAAAAATTTAAATTTAAAAAAGTTTGTTTCAATCAAAGAAGACGTATTTTTAACGGAATAGATGGATTTAAAAAGAAATGAAATAAGAATAAAAATAAATCTTCACGAGTTCAACTTTTAACCAAGCAGTTGAATTTTAGTAAAAAAAAATCTTAATTTTAAATAAAAACAGTCAAATTTAAACAAAAAAGGACAAATCTTCAATAAAATACATGAATAGGAATTTTGCACCAAATAGTTGAATTTTCAACTTCAAAGTTTGAGGAAAAACTTAGAGAAGAGATATAGATGTATTATGTTATTTTAATAATCACCAATAGAATTTAGGATAATCGGCAAGGATAAGGCGAGAGTATGAACAATCTTCATCTTTTCTTATTAGAGAAAAAACTGATTAATGTAGGTACTAATGAAAAATTTAATCAAGAATGTAAATAATTAATATTCTGATTCTTTACTGATAATATCGTTGCTTAAGTTCTGAAAGCGCCTATCTCATAGAAAAGTATATAATATCAGGCTGTATCAGAACTCAAGCGACGATATAATACATATGATGAATTATAATTGTACGCTTTGAGTTTCTCCTTCTGGCATATTTACGTTTCACTCGAGTTAGTTTAAAGAATTGGAAAGATAAATTTTATTTGCTTGAGACGAGCCATAATTTTTTTCGAAAAAACAGTGCATGATTTCGCTGGGTTTTTAAACACATAATCCAACGATGGTTTCGTTCTTTCGACATCTTGTACGATTCCTGAGATAATCCAAATCTAAAAAAAAAACACGAAAAAAATTGTTATACAAAAAACTTTATATCTAACTGAATGATATGTACTTTTCAGGCAACTGGGTGTTATTTTCTTCCTTCTTTAGTGCTTCTCGTTGAGAAGGCTGCCCGGGACGTCCAATTCCTTTAGCTCGTCAACAAGTACATTATGGAGGACAGAGTTAAACGCTCCCTTAATATCCAGAGTCAGAGCAAGATTTTCCCTTTCCTTTCTAAAAGCCGGAATATAGTACCGGCTACCGCAGTCCCTACGCAGTCCATAAAGGACCTGCCCCTTTTGAATCCATACTAGAAGTTCGGGAGCCAGACATTATGGTCTACAAATTACTCCAGTCTCTTTTGCACTAGCCTCTTAAAGAGTTCAGAGAAAGTCAATGTCGAGGAGATCAGGCGGAAACCTTTAGACCCACTTTTGGCGATGAAGAGGACCAAGGTGTCTCGCCACATCTCTGGGAAGGAAGACTGCCTAAGCATAACATTCAAAAGGCGCTGGACAAACTGCAGCACTCTCTCAGCGAGTCCTCTGATGATCTCGTACGCAATTCCCACCCATCTCTGGCGCCTAATTCACTTTCAATACTGCGAGCGCCGACAAGATCTTCTTCCAGGAGAAGTCTGGGTTCATACAATCAGTCTCATCAATCTGTCGAACCGGCTCAACATCAAATGGAGAAATATCTGAGCGAACCAACTCCTTCCGCAATTCCTTCATTACTGGAGAATCCGGATCTGTGATCACGTCAGTTTGGGGTGACTGCGAGCAAGCAGAAAGAGTCTTGCCCGTACGATATATCTTGGCTAAGCTAATAACGGGATCAAGACTAGCAGCACGTTCACAGGGCATAGTATTTTACCTTTCATATGAACCTTTTCACCTTTTCTCTTCAATCTTTTCCGGGCAGCGTTCCTTCTCCCTTGAGTCATCTAGCACTCCTTATTCCACCATAGAGGTTGCTTCTTCTTGTCAATCCCCTTGGAGGAGGCACGAAAGGCACTATTAGCTTCCAGAGATCAAAGACCACGTTGAAGAATCTTTTGTAGCTCAAAAATGGGCTGTGACCCTCCAACAGGGCCTTTGACAGAGTCGGAACAAGTTCGTCCATCTGCCTATTGAAGAGGTACCAATCAAATCACTGGATACTGAATCCGTTAGAGGCAGGCTTCGCAAAGAAATGAGTCACATTGAATATACAATAAAAAGAAACGTGATCAGAGGAGTATGAGTTACTCCATACACTACAAGAGGCGATCGGAATCAATTCGGGTACACAAAAAACAAATCAAAGTCATGAGGAAGACAGCCGAAAGACGTCTAACCATGCAATTAGGATTAGCAGAATTCCACATAGGGAAATGAGCGTTGAAATCACCGCACAGTAAGACCCTCCCATGCACATCAATGCTGATAATTAGACCCAATAATGAATTCATATCGGACACTCGCCTCCAGAGGTGCATACAGTGCGGCAACCGCAATTTTCCCCAACGGGGATGATGAAGTGATTCCAATCACGTCGACAGCCTCAGACCGGGGACCCTCCAGCTTCATCCTACCAGCCAAAAAATCATTCCAGGTCTGAGCCAGGTCTCCGTGATACAAATAACATCCTGATCGTTCTGATGAAGCAAACATTCTATCTCACCCCTTTTGCCACATACGCTATACCTAATAAGGGAGAGATTATGAGGATATAATTCTTCCAAATAACAGAAATTGAAATTCCAATTTGAAAGTAAACAACATGCCAAAGTACAATACACCTTCCACAGAGGAATAAAATATACTATATGAAGATATCATACCGAGATTACCACCAGAATAGAAATTATTACGAGATTGAATTCATCAAGTAGTTTTTGGGCAAAAACTTATTTTTGAAGTACTATATTTGAGCACATCAGAGCAAAAGGAAGACTCCGCAGAGCCGTGAGGAAAAACGAGACAAGTCCCGTTAGAAAGAGAAACTCTTACGCAGAATGCCTGAAGAGCGAAGTCTTCCTTTTGCTCTGAGGTGCTCATTTATGGTCTGTTCACAAGGAGAAATTATAGATAATATATAGTCTAGATTAGTCTAGATTGAATAGTCTCTCTACCAGGAGAAATTATAAAGAGATGATTCTCTGAAATTAATAAAAATAAAAATTATAATTTCCAAGGTTAGGAACATAACATAACAATTAATAAAGAAAGATTTTACAATGCTTCTAAAAATTTTAAAAGATTTTACAAAAATTATTTTATATTTATTAAAATTATTCTGAAGGTTTAAAATATTTTGAAGTTTAACCAAGTTTTAAAGATTTAACAAAGCTTTCAAAGGTTTGAGAACGATTGCACAGATTTCGCTGAGGTTTCAATGAACTCATTGAAAAATTCCAAAAATTTCACAAATATTTCAATGATTTAACAAAGATTGAGTGACTTCCCGAAAATTTCTAATGGTTTCACCAAGATTTCAAAGACTTATCCAATATTCACATATTATTTCCTTTACATAACGCAAAAGGGAATGCGATTTCCGGGCCTCGCGCGAAACAGCAAAAGTGATCGGTTCCACGATCAATTGATGCAACCACGAAAATATGGGCTTAAAGGTACTGTTTTGTTCGCATCCAGCCCCCCTTTTTTGTAGAAGAGGTGAGAATGCATTCACCCACTGAGTGTGGGACTCGACCTGAAAAACTGTAATACCCACTAAACTCATCTCCTCTTCCTGCCAACCCATGTCCCCGGAACCGCTTTTCGTATTACTTCAGGAAAATAGGGATAAGCCCTCCTTCGCATTATTCCCTCTTTTTACCCATCCAGGATGCACGAATCGTCCTCAGTAGTGCGGTGGTACCGCACATCGGGCTCGCCGGCCATCGGCACCCTGGCTCTGTGTGGTTGGTTAACTTGTTCGTCCTTGAGGCTTCTTCACCGACGCTGCCGCCCTGAACGCCAAGCACTTTATCGTCCCCGGCTAATGATCTGTCCGGGACTTTCCGTCTTTTGCGAAGCAGAGGTGGGACTGTGGCGTACATTCGCACGCTGAAGCTCTATGGCACACTTGCAGCTCGCTACCATCTGACCAAAGCCTTGGCAGCAGTATTACTGTATCACCTCCGTCTTCTTGCGCACTCGACAGAGCACACATCCCATCTTTCCACGTCCTGTCCGAAGAAATCTGAACGCCAGCTTCTCGCTGAATTCCACATAGGTCTATGGAGGTCCCCTGAAGACCCTTTTCGTGATGGTCACATTTATGTTGTCCGGGTCTCTACCACTGAAATGCTCTCAAACGGCCGTCGTCACCTCCTCGATGTCCGATGTTGTGTCGAGGTCCAGGACCTAGACCTACGTGCGTACTGCCATCTGCTGCAGGACCTACCTCTATCAGTATTTCGCCATTCCTTGTTTCCCTGACACTCCTGATTCTGACACCAAGGGTGCCTTACGTTTGAGGTCCTTTAGGACCTCAGTGTAGCTCGAACCTTCGGCCGGTTTTATGAGAACCGCCTCGAGTCGAATTCGCCTCTGCACCTCTTTTGCCTTGTTTGGATTGGGTGCCGGTGTCTTTCGGTTTCCTCAAGTCTTTCGTTTTTGGTGTGGATGTCACAGCTCTTGCAGCGGTGCGGGTCATCGGCTTCTTGGTCTTCTGTCACGTACCACTTGCCTCGACGAGGCTCAAAGAAGAATCCCTCTATCGCTTCCCAGGTTCGGGAGTGAAAGCCTCCACAGCTGCTTGGGCTTGAGTCCCCGCCTGGATCGTATTTTTTTTCTCCTGTCATTTTTCTTTGACCTTCTGCAGTTTTTTAGCGACGGACCAGCCACCTTGCAAAATAAATCCAAAGTGCCACTTAGCATGGATATTGGCGCCTGAGAGTTTGTTCACCACCATCCGAACTTCTTTCAATCCATCCCGGATTGGCAAGAACATATTTTTCCTTCCTCTGCAAAAGATCTTCATCTGTAGGATGTTTTCACTTAGTTCCTAAATGAACCCCTTGCTCTCACTCAAGTGCCGCTCTTCAATGGTGATATCCCTCCTAACCTCTGTTTTTTCGCTTATGTCGAGCTCATCCGACACGTCCAACAGACCACCCAACTCCTCACACACGTTTCGGTTTTTCTTTTGTTGATTTTTCTCCATGATGTTTCCGCGAGTATCTAGGGAAATATGGGTCCACCCCCGCAGAGTCCCGCATGCGGGGGTAAGATCTAAATACTCTAGGAGGCGACCTGATATCCTAGACAAGGCTGTTAACGCCTTAACATGGGAGTTTTTACTTCGGTACCATACTTGCACAATTGTCCGCGACTGCTTATTGAGTTATGTAACCGAATTCAGCAGAAACCCGAAGACGCGCTTGATAGCCTGGTTAAAGGGAGTCCTGGCATTGAGGTTAAAAGCCCAATATTTTAAAACTTTCCCGTCACTAGTGTGGAAAAGTAAGTTTTAGCACACGGACTCATCATCGATATTGGAATCGATCACTTTTACTGTTTAGCCCCAGGATCCCAAAATCGCATTTCTTACGCAGGTATTGAAGAAAAGTTTATTTCAGCGGTTTTTACCGAAAATTGGTTATTTTAAACGAACTCATTTGACTTTAACCTCAAAAACTAAACTTACAATTTTGATCAACTTTAGGTTATGTTAGTGTTTTGTGTCGGAAATTGGTACTTCTGAACAAAAATGCAACGGTAGAATTGTCTATTTATTGCACAATGCATGATGAATGATGCGCGTGTTTATTTTCTAGTCTTAGTATAAAATGTGCGAAAAATAATCTTTCGATTACGATTATCCAAAAGAAAGTGCGACTTGGCAATATTTGAACAATTTTTATAAATAAAGGCACAGTTTAACTATTTTTCAATGAACAGACGTATATTTTTTCAAAGAAATTAACTAAGATTACCGCTTCGATGATTCTTTGTTATGATACTTTGAAGAGTGACAAAAATGCACGCATTGCTAATTATTTAAACAATTTTTAAAATAAAATGCTGATATCTCGAAAACTGACAACTGTTAATTATTTAAACAATTTTTGTAAATAGATGCAATCCAATGAATAGTCTCAATTTTTTACAAAATAAATTAAAAATGTCTTGCTAATGACTCTTCTCAATGATTGTTTTGCAAATTAACAATAATTTTTCATTATTTGAACAATTTTCATAAACATATTCAAAGTCTAGCTATTTTTCAACGAATAGTCTCAATGTTTTCAACAAAATCTACTGAAAAAATCTTGACAATGATTTTTTGCACTGATATTTTGCTAATTGATGACAATTTCTAATTATTGCAACAATTGTTGATTGCTTCAAAATTTGCTTAAAAAAAGTTAGAAAAAATTTTCCATTTGTTTCCATTTGCAATGTATCATAACAAAGAGAGATCGAAAAGACAGTGTTAGTTTATTCCGTAGGAAAGTTCAGCTTATTTATTATAGAGTAATCAAGCTTTGCAGGAGAACTGGATGTGAATTCGATCTCGGGTGTTTCCAGTTTGTTTGCATGGTGCTCATTCAATGAACACTTCTCTTCCTCCTTATGATTGAATGAGAAAATATATTTGTTTCTTCATAGAGAAACTAGTGATGTTTCTTTATTTAAAAAAAGCATAAAGTAAAAAATGCTTCAACATCTCAAGAGCCGTTCACTTTAGCAGGTAAAATTAAAGTTAGTTCAAATTGGGAGTAATTTGAATTATAAACAATATAAATTTTTTTGTTTAATATTTAAGGGGATGAATGACTTTTTCCAAAATATCCATTAATTTCCATTAAAATCTAATCTGAATTAATAGAATCCAATAAGAAAATCTGACTATTTTCGGTTGAAACTTAATTCTTTTGGTTGGAAAGTCTACAATTCAATTAAGTTGCTTGAAATTAACAATTTTCTTAGAGAGACATACTTTTGTTGAAAATTCGTCTTTCTGGCTTGAAGCTTCAACTATGTATGTATGTATTTTGTTCAAAATTCGTCCTTCGGTAGATAATCAATTTTCTTGGTTTCAAATTCATCTTTTTGTACTTTAATAGATTGAATGCTTTCACGATGATTCATCATAATAAATGAAGGTGTGAACAACCTTCATTTTATGTAAACATTTTTTTTCGGTCAAAATTTAACTATTTTTGCCGAACGACATGGGATACGAAAAAAATTTTAGGAAGCGTAATTATTCATCCCAAAGAGATATAACATTTTTATAAAAACCATTTTCTTGTTCTATTTTTTGTTAAGATGCATATCAATTGCATGCATTATCAATTTCATTAATGATCTTCAGAGTAAAAAAATTCTAATTGCAGTTAACATTGCATTTAAGATGAAGTTTTCATCTATTATTTATTTAAAATAATAGAAATCTCAATTGAACAATAAGAAGAGGAAAAATATATAAAATTATGTATCTTATTCAATTCCACATACAATGATACAGGGCCTTGGTTCTTCGAATTTTGAATGACAACTTCTTAATGACTCTTGTCCTGATAAGGAAACCTTTCCGTTTTCAAAACGTCGACATAAATATGGAATAAAGTATCTTGAACTATTTATGGATCTCTTTCTTTGGTCTGAAGTACGTCAGTTAATATCTTATTACCTTTTAATCTTTAATAGTGTAATTGAAATAAAATAATAATAAGGAATATAATTTGTACTTTATTTTGCAATGTCTGAACAAGCAGTCTCGGTCCGAGGTACAGAAATTAATAACACATTCGATATCAAAAATTTGGCATTTTATACAGAGTTCAACCAAGCGTGAGACCAGTGATGAGAATGTATTTATTTGTTAAAGTCGACGGAGGTCTAGGAAAAAAAACTGAAAATTACAAAATTGGTTATCAATATTTTGACGTTTAATTTAAAAAATTTTGTGCGTAAAAGTAGGGAAAGCATAAAGGCCAGGAGCACATTTCTCGAATCGAATTAGTGGTGTGAGGGATTGTGGTTCACACACGCACTACTCTAAAACTCTTCGAAACTACATCATGGCTGCCCACTGGAGTTTCCCTAATTTCTTCTGGGGTCAGTTCATCAACAGCACCGGTATACATGTTTATTTTCACCCGCTTTTGCCCCAAAATACTACTTCTATATATTCCACGAAGAAATGTTTTTAGTTTTTTCTCCAATATTGCATAGATGTCACCACTGGGCGTTGATAATACAATTTGTTCTCTAGTTGGCAAGGGCTTACGGACATTATTTATTGTTCGCAATTGAATTTCTGGATTATCGGAAGGGAAAGTGTATCTTCGAAGTTCGAATATCCGGTTTTGATTTTTATGGGGAATAAGTCGAACAAATCTAAGTTCATCAACCATAAATCCAAGTACGCGAGGAAAATTCCGACTGGGAGGAGGTGACCTGGACCTGGTACCAACGGGTGGGTCGGCAGAAGGATGTGGTCTGGCAAGAGGAAGAGTCCTTTCTAGAGAATGGCGTCTGACAAGAGGAAGAGTCCTTTCTGGAGAATTACATCTGTTAAGAAGAAGACTTCTTTCTGGAGAAGAAGGTCTGGCAAGAGGCAGAGTCCTTTCGGGAAAATTAATTTCAGGAAAAGAAGAAGGTCTGCTACGAGGAACACCAGGAATAGGGTCGCCGTTAGGCAAACACTCGAACTGTCTACTCAACTCTGCAACAAAAAATAGAGGATTATATTTTTCTTCAAGCACAAAATCTTATTATGGTCAGGGACTGAGAGTGAATCCCGAGCGAGCCAAAAGTGAGCCTGTAAATGCGCTCTTTAAGAGATATACTCTGTGAGAGAACTGTAGCTTCCAAGATACGTCGTCCAATCCCTCCAAGTCGGAGTTTTCCCTCCTCAAACAATCCGGCAAAAGATTCACGCAGGCGCGTAGGTCCCAGGAACGAATCTCGAGAAGAGCACGTTTGCACTGAACGAACTCTGCCCCCACTCCGCTATGGATGGGATCAGCCAAGGATTGAAGGACTGGAAAGATCGGCCTTCTTGAATCTCTATAGGTTTAAATCCTTTGGGGAGCCGAATCCTAAGAGCTAAACTCCCAATACTGTTCTCAAGAGATCGATCTCTTAGTGAGTCAGAATCTGCCAGTTGTGATGCATGTTTTGGAAAACGAACTTGACTGGATGGCGCCACATACGATATTTTTTCGAATCGTGATGAATAGTGACTAGTTCGAATTATTGTTGCTTAATGCATTTTTATTTGTTTTTTTTTCATAACTGTTTTGTAGAAAATTCAACTATTTCATAGAAAATCGACGTTTGGTTAAAAATTTGTATTCTTCTGTAGAAAAGTCTTTTGAAATCCTTTTGGACGCAAATTCAACTCCTTGTTGGAAAATTTGTCTTTTTGATTTAAAAATTCATCTGTTTTAGTAGAGTTTGCATTTTTCTTGGACAAAAATGCAACTGTTTGGTTGAAACTTTAACAACCTTGTTAAAAAGTCATACTTTTTGGTTAAAAATTTGACTATTTAGCAGAAAATTGACTTGTAGTTCACAATTCTTATGTGGGTGCTGGAAAGTGAACAGGAATGAATGAAAATTCTTTTTCCGATTTCCAAATTCACCTGCTTTAGCAGAAATTACATCTTTCTTGGATAAAAATGCAACTGTTTGGTTTAAAATTCAGCAATTTTGTTGAAAGACCATACTTTGTGATGGAAAATTCTGCTGTTTTGTTGAAAATGTAATTATTTTGTAGAAAATATACTTTTCAGTTAAATATTATATTGCAGTGTTGAAAAGAGAACTGAAAATTAAACTATTTTTTCTAATTGTTATTTTTTAAATAAAAAATTCATGTGTTTTAAGAGAAATTTCATCTTTCTTCAATAAAAATGCAACTGTTTGGTTGAAAATGAAACTATTTTGTTAAAAATTCATACTTTTGGTTGAAAATTCGTCTGGTTTGTTGCAAATTGAACTATTTCGTAGAAAATTCACTTTTTGTTTAAAATTAATGTTCTGGTGTTTTCTGGTGTTAAAAAAAGAAGTGTAAGTTTTTGTAGATGAAAGTTCAACCTTTTAAAAAATGTGTCCTTTTTTATTAAAAATTCATTTGCTTTAGTCAAAATTTAATCTTTCTTGGATAAAAATGGAACTAATAGGTAGAGAATTCAACTATTTCGTTAAAAATTCATCCCTTTTGGTTGAGAAAATTGGTCTTTTTAAAGGAAAAATCCAATTTTTTTCATAAAAGCTTATTTTTTGTTAAAAAATTAATATTTTTATTTTAAAAATCAAGTGGAATCTTTTGTGGATGAAAATTCAACTATTCTTTTAAAATTTGTTTTCTTTCTAAATAAAAATTCATCTGTTTTAAGAGGTATTTCATCTTTTTTGGATAACAATGCAACTATTGGGTAGAGAATTCAACAATTTTGTTAAAAATTCATCCTTTTTGGGTAAGAATTGGCCTTTTTGGAGTGAAAATTCAATTTTTTCCCTCGAAAGTTATTTCTTGGTTAAAAATTCACATTTTGATCGTGAAAAGTCAACTGAAATCTTTTTTAACATAAAATGGAACTATTTTTTCAAATTTGTCTTTGTGATTTATCAATTCATCTGCTCTGGTAAAATTTTTTTTAAAATGAAAATGCAACTGTTCGGTTAAAAATGATTCTCCTTTGCTTGAGTATTCAACTATTCTATTTGAAAGATTTGGTTGAATCACTTTGTGATGTATTTTTAGTTGAAAATTCATCTCTTTGTTTGAAAGTTTAACTATTTTGTTGGAAATTAATCTTTTTAAATTGAACATTCATTTACGTCGGTAAAAGTTGAACTACATTGTTAAAATTTTTTTTTTTTTTTTATTGAAGGCTTATGTCTTTGGTCAAAAATGTAACTGTTTAGTGGAAAAGTATTTTTTTTTTTGGTTTTAAATTAATTTTTCACCTGAAAATGTAATTTTTACATTTTTGTAAGATTAATCTTTTTTATTTGAAAATTCGACTTTTTTGGTAAAAAAAAAAATAATTTTCATGGTTTAAAATTTCATTTTTGTCGAGTAAAACTGCATCACTTTCGTGGAAAAATAATGTTTTGCTGAAGTCGTATTTTTGGTTTGCAAATACAATTTTTGTAGAGAAAATTCGTATTTTGGCTTGAAGGTTCAACAATGTAGGTAACATTTTCTTTCTTTAGTGAAAAATCTGTATTTGTTGGAAACTCGTCTTTTTGGTTTAAAAAAAAAGTATTTCAAGATTAAAATGCTGGTATTTTAATATTTGTGACGAAGGAAAATTAAAAATTAGACAAGGAAAAATAAGGGAACTTTGAAAAGGAAGTTCTCGGACACCCTGCCTAATTGTACTAGCCGTAACAATTGAAATATTTTTGGAAACAAATAATTACGAATAGAAAAAGTGGAGGGGGGGGGGGAGGTAGAAATCTTTTGTTACAGTTTGTTACAGGAGGGAGGGTGGGTCTCAGAACGGGCCTATAATCCGTTACGTAATTTAAGTACTTCTTACTTCACATGTATTCGATTTTTCGTTCCTGACATTACTTGGAACTGAATAATGATTCACCTTCAAAATTGTAACTCGTGATCTTTAATAAAACTGCACAATTCTTTCCAGAAATAATAGAACAAGATTTGATGAAGTTAATTCCTCTAATTTATTTATTTGTAGAATTATATGCCTTAATAATTGACGCTTATGATTGGCACCCATCAGTATGGGTCAATATTTAAGATTCACTTAATTTTATTGCCATTTCTGCATGTTAATCATTTTACATTGTTCAATATTTAGATCAATATGAAGAAATTTATATTCAATTGCAATTGTAGTTAAATATTAATTATTCACGAATTTACCAATTTATTAATATATTCTATATTAATTAATAAATTGCTGCATTATTGTCTCATTAATAAATAATGATATATACTTATGTTTTGAACATGCGTACAATATAATTTTGCATTATTCAGATTTTAAAATCAGAAACTCAGACTTGAGAACATTATATTGTATGGACTGAGAGTAAAAGTCGAGAGAGCTGAAAGTAGGTTCTAAACCTAACTCGTTCGGATTGCAGTCCACTCCCTTCGGGATCGTTTGAAAATATCTTCGGTTGAGTTCTCATCGGGAGTAAAACCTTCCGGCAGACTGTAGGTTTAGATCTTTCAAAGATCCAATCCCGGGTACTTTTTTTTATCAGTACACAAACTAAAGGATCGATCCTCTGTACCTGCTCTCTTCGGGACTGAAACGCTGACCGGCTGCTGCCACAATCCATCCGTTCCTGAGTGCTTGAGAAGCAGGCACCGTCCACTCGGGATGGGATCACTTTCTCCCTGCAGTACATATTTTCCGATCTTGAGGAGAGTTAAACCTAACGATTCCTTTTTCGTCGGCTCAGTGTTTAAAACCCAAAGTGATGAAAACGTTTTACTCTCAGTCCCTGATTATGGTATATCATTAGTTGTGAATATGGTAATAAAAGAATGAAGTGCTTATTGCCCAGGATATTATTACAGAAAAATTGTGAAAAACGTTACCGCACACTTTCTTTGTAAACTTTTTTTGTATGTCACGTAATTTTTGAGAAAAAAGAGAAATTTGTATTCTGAGAAAAATCGCCGCTATTTTGTTAATTCTTCCAATTTTTCGATGAATATCAGAAGTTGATAAAAAGATTAGTGAAACCAACTACACGGATCCTTTTCGATATTTTTTATTTCCCGAGTACGAGTCCAATACGGAAATAAATTCTTCATGTGAATTTATGTTGATTCTGCAGAATTATGTAGAAGTTTCGTGAAATCACTTGAAGTCTTTTGAAGTCTTTTAAAGTTTCTCTAACTCTCTTGAAATCTGTGCGATGCTCATTGAATTTTTTTTAATTTCTTCAACTTTTTGTAATTCTGCGGAATTATTTACATACATGCCTCATCATCTCAAATATCTTGATAATAATTATTATTCACCCATGTATGTACTGTGTGAACTCTATTTTGTATTTCCGTAGACGTGCACAGTTATAGAAGGGTACCATATGTGCACGTCTGAATTTTGAGGTGGACAGTTGAGCGCGTACAAAGTTACTCCCCGCTGATTAAATCGCAAGAATTCTGATTTGCGTGAAGCTTAAAAGAAATTTAACTAAAATTATAGATATATTATAATATTATATTCACCAGTGGAATTCAGGATAACCGCCAAGGATGAGACCAGAGTATAAGCAATCCTCATCTTTCCTACTTAGAGGACAAACTGAATATACCTTAAAAAAAAATTATGATATAATCTATACTGTAGTCGTTATGTCTTAAATTAAAGGCATCAAGGTTGCATTTCTGAGGTATTTACGTTAGATAAGAGTCAGTGTCCGCCTGAAAAGTGCATCGTGACATTTTTAATATCTTTGGTCGCGATAACATACGACTGACGTGGCAGTCAACTGTTTTAGCTGTAATTGGTAATCTCGTATGACGCGAAATTTTAAATGTGGTTCGGTCCGAGCTAGAGTGCCATCTGGTGTCATTACTTTCCCAACAGTACGATTAGAGAATACATTGTGCGTTATTAAGTGGCCATTTATGGAACTAGTTTACTTCTATCCAATTCTCAAATTCTTTTTCAGGTCAACAAATGCACAGAAAATTTGTTTCTTGACTCTCAAACTTTTTTTTGTGATCTGTCTTAAGCTAAATATTTGATCCGCACATGACCTTCCTGGCATAAATCCACTTTGTACTTCCCATATCTTCTGTTCTGTTTTTTCATTACCCTACGAATAAGTATTTTTGAAAATATTTTACTTACGGTACTCAAGAAGCTGATACCTCTATAATTATTGCAGTTCCTTTTATGTCCCTCTCCTTTTGTTCACTGCTACGATTATCGCTTTTTTCAGTTATCTGGAACTTCTCTTATTTCGATACATTTTATTAATTCGCACAACCTGTGAGATGTGTAGTCGCCACCGTATTTAAGCATTTCAGCGTTAATACTATCTACACCAAGCAGCTTTACCATTTCTTAAATACTTAATTATATCCCCAATACAGATTTTTCTAACAGTGTTGCTATTTCTCATGCTGAATAACTCTGTTCTTTCACCTCCTTGCATATTGCTCAACGCCCATTCATAAAACCGTTTCTTGCTTACTTAACAATAGTTTTTCATTTTCTTCTCTTCTTCTGTTTTTATTTTATCTTTACTTTCCTTGACTTGTAGTTTTAGTTTTTTCTTTTTGTGTCTGTTATTATCTTGAAGTCTATTTCTCTCCTCACTGCTAAGGCCTATGACGTTCAACTTCCTGTTATAAGCTTTTCTCTTTTCGTCAAAGAATCATTATTTTAATTAAGAATTCAGTTTTTCTATTTCAACCATTTTTTATAAGACGCATATAGTTTCAAAAAAATGTTAAAAAGAAAAATTATTTGTCTGAAAACGTTTTAAAAATTAGCTTGACACTATTTTTTGATGAGAGGCATATGTGCAAAAAAGTAAAAGGAAAAATTCTTCATTTATCTAAAAAAAAAAAAATTGTTCGTACACATTTCTTAATGGAACTGAAATAAAATAATTGTAAGGAACTAAATTTGTACTTTATTTCTTAATATCTGAATTAGCATTCTCGATCCGAGCCCAGGTGGAACGACAACATTGGCGCAGTACTGGCCCATCTTAGAAGAATAAATTCGGGCTAATTCCAACCAAGCTTTGAAGGTGTATCAAACCTAGGCTAAAATAGAGGCCTCATGTGTCATATGACAAACCTGGAATTTAGGATTTGCATCTCATTTTTAACAGGGCCAATGTACAATAAACTGTTGGTATTGACAAAATTACTTGTTAACATAAAGTGCAGGGGCGCCTACGAAAATAATTACGGCACTGAATAATTTTTTTTTATGCGCACTTTTGCTAGCGCATAGAAGTCAGTCTACGCTCTGATCCTTTGAGTTGAGCGTCCTGTGTGAATTCTAGATAACCGAAAATCCATTTTTCTTCGTAAGAATATACGGAGATCTAATCTTTCATTAAAAAATATCCCTGCTGAAAATGACAGATAGGATCCGATAGAGACGGATACACAACCGGATAAGGATCCGGATGGCTCATTTCGGAATCTAGTGCGCCCCTATCTGGTCCTTACACGGTTCGTAATATCATGCGCGGAAGCTTAGCGGCTTTATCTGGATTGGATTCGGCATCACAAAACGAAATTATATTTAAATAAGTCAAAAATGGCATTTTATACGGCCCTATCCGGAATTTGGTCGGGAAACAAATTGAGTGATGGATGCGTCAAAAAACCGAAGACGCTGATCTATCCGGCGCTATCCGGCTCTTAAGCGGTCACCCGAATAAGAAAATTAAATTATTTCCGCGGCAGAGTCTTATGCGCCTCTGCCCGGAATTTGGTCGGAAAATAAATTGGGTGATGGTTTGCATCAAATACGGAAAAAAACAATTCTATCCGACGCTATCCGGCTCTTAAGCGGAAACCCGAACAAGAAAATTAAATTATTCACGTTTCGGAGTCTTATCCGTCTCTGTCCGGAATTTGGTCTAAAAGTAAATTGGGTGATGGATGCATGTACTGCTTTATTATTTCTCTATCTCTATCAAGTTTCCGAACAATTATTTATTATCATTTTTATTTTGCCGAATTGTCAACTCATATAACCTCTATTTGTCCTAACTCCCAATTATCGTAATTTCTATTATACCGAATTCTCATTTGGCATAATTTTCGTATTTTCGAATTTTTATTCAACATAAACTTTATTTATTCTAATATTAATTTAATCTGATTTCTGTTTTCCGCATTTGTATTCGACATAAATGTCATTTTTCCGAATTTTCACTTAACCTAAAATTCATTTGGACGAATTTCTATTTGTCATATTTCACATTTATCCGAATTATCATTTGCCATAAATTTCATTTTCCCTCATTTTCATTTATCCTAATGTCTAGATATCCGAACTGGCATGCGCCATAATTTCCATGTGACAGAATTTAATTTGTCCTACCAGACCACCAGTACTTGCGTTCAGACAAAATTTTTCAAAATTCAACTTACGGAAATTAAGTAGTTGGTGTTTTGTAAAAATTTCATTACTATAACTTTACACAATAATAAACAATATAAAAATAAATAAAAAAACATAAATAGAAATCTAAAGCACATAATGTTATTGAAACTCATCATAACCTCCAAATTGAGTTCCAACACTGAACATCGAATTTTATACAAATATTGACTAATTTCGCATCCTACATGCTTTTAATCTTCGATTCCAAAATTATATACTAACCTTAAAAAAGTCTGGAAGAGTCGTTAAGATTTGGAAAACAAATTTTTATTTTTCTATTCGAAATTTTTATTAGATGTATTTAGTCTGGCCGGTAAGGTAGGTGAAGATGGCGCTGTGAAACACTTCCTACGATAACAAATACATTAGGCGCGAAATTCAAATGGGGTCTTTGTTTAGAAATGAATAATCAAAATGCAGCTAATGTGCTCGGTCGGTAAAATATCCCTAAACACTAATTCGCAAATATTCGCGAAAAATTGATGCAGAAGTGCCTAGATGAAGAATACGAGAAGGTAAGTTGAAAATGAATTACAAAAACATTTACAATTCTTATGTAATCCTAATGTTTTATGAATGTAATTCAATGAAAAGGCTCCATTTTGTTATAAAATGAATTCAAAATGTCTTGCCAATGACTTTTCGCAATGATTTTCTGCAAATTAACAACAATTTTTAACTATGTGAACAATTTTCGTCAACATTTTCAAAGTTTGACTACTTTTCAACGAATAGTCTCAATGTTTTTTACAGAAACAAATAAAAAAGTCTTGACAATCATTTCGCAATGACATTTGGCAAATTGACAACTATGATTGATCATTTAAACAATTTTTATAAACATATTCAAAGTTTAGCTACTTTTCAATATACAGAATGTTTTTTACATAATCAACTGAAAATGTCTTGACAATAATTTTTCGCACTGATATTTTGCAAATTGATAACAATTTCTAATTATTTAAACAAATATCTTTCTTCGAGAGTTCATCTTTTATGATTGAAAATTTAACTATTCGGTTTATAATGTTGCTTGAAATTCAACAATTTTATTAGAGTGAACTACTTTTGTTGAAAATTCGCCTTTCTGGCTTGAACCTTCAACTATTTTGCCAAAAAATTCAACTTATTTGTTTAATAATGAACTTTTTTGTGATTTATATTTTCTGGTTAAAAATTAAACTATTTTTTACACAAAATTCGTGTTTCTGCATTTAACTATTTTGATGAAAATATATGCATTTTGTTCAAAATTCGTCCTTTTGGTAGAGAATCAATCTTCTTGGTTTCAAATTCATCTTCATGGTTGAAAATTAATGTTTTTGGTTAAAGTATAATTTTCTCAACTGAAAATTTATTACTTTCATTTCTGGTTGAAAATGTATCTTCCTTAGTTGAAAGTTCGTTTTTTAGCTGAAAATTAATTTGGTTGAAAATTCATGTGTTTTGTTCAACATTTTTCCATTTGGTAGAGAAGTAATATTTTTTATTGAAAATTTATCTCTTTGATTACAAGATAAGTGTTTTTGTGAAACAACCTTCATTTCACGTGAAAATTTATTTTGTTGGTCAAAATTCAACTATCTTGTTAAAAATCCCAAAGAGATATACAAATTTTATTAAAACCATTTTCTTATACTATTTTTGATAAGATGCATATATGAAGAAAGAAGTGAGGTGGAAAATCATTGAATTATTTAAGAAAAATGGTTCGTATACATTTATTAGTGTCCGAGGTACAGACATTAATAACACATTTGATATAGAAAATTTTGCATTTTAGACACAGTTTAATCAAGCGTGAGACCAGTAGAATGTATTCTTTAAAACCGTCGAAGATCTAGCAAAAAAAACTTAAAATTACACTTGTCAATGTTTTGACGTTTAATTTAAAAAGTTTTGTGCATAAAAGTAGGGGAAGCCTAAAGGCCAAGCGCACATTTCTTGAATCGAATTAATGGTGTTTTTACACACGTCCTATTCTGAAACTCTTTGAAACTTTATCATTGCTGCCTAATGGAATTTCCTCGATTTCTTCTGGGGTTAGTTCATCAACAGCACCAGTGTTCATATTTATTTTCACTCGCTTTTGCCCCCACGTACCACTTATATATATTCCACGAAAAAATGTTTTTATTTTTTTCTCCAATATTGCGTAGATGTCACCACTGGACGTTGATAATACAATTTGTTCTTTAGTTGGCATGGGCTTGCGAACATTATTTATTGTTCGCATCTGAATTGCTGAATTATCGGAAGGAAAGGTGTATCTTCGAAGTTCGAATATCCGGTTTCGATTTTTGTGGGGAATAAGTCGGATAAATCTAAGTTCTTCAATATTGAATCCAAGTATTTGAGAAAAATGTCGCCAGCCAGGAGGGGTGCTGGATCTGGTACGTAGAGGTGTGTCCGCAGGAGAAGGTGATCCGGCAGAAGGATGAGGTCTGGCAAGAGGAAGAGTCCCTACTGGAGAATAAGGTCTGGCAAGAGAAACAGTCCTTTCTGTAGAATAAGGTCTGTCAAGAGGAAGAATCCTTTCTGGGAAATCACGCCTGTTAAGAAGAAGACTTTTTTCTGGAGAAGAAGGTCTGGCAAGAGGGAGAGTCCTTTCTGGAAAATTGAGTTCAGGAAGATAAGAAGGTCTGCTACGATGAACATCGGGAATAGGGTCGCCGTTAGGCAAACAGTCGAACTGTCGACTCAATTCTGCAACAAGAAATAGAGGATCATATTTTTTTAAAGCAAAAAATCTTATTTTGGTATATCATGAGTTGTAAATATGGTTGTCATTGTTAATGCAGTTATCAACATATTTATCAACTATTTGCAACGTTTATTATTATATTATATATTTATATTATATATTATATTATATATTTATGAACAAAACTTGAGGTTATTTATTCTTTTATATAATATTATTATTAGAATCAATTTATGTTCATTTACAATCTCACTATTCACAAATCTACTATTGAAAAAAATATTTTTATATCTTCAAAATTTCTTACTGCGAGTCTATTGGGTAACTATTAATTTTACAAAATATTATTTGACAATGGCCCATCGCAAGTTGAGCTGTTCGAAGTGGAAGAAAATTGCACTGTTTAGAATTGACGAAAGTTCAACTGTTAAAAACTCAATTTTCTTTAATTTTGCACTGTTGAAAATTCATGAAATTTGAAAACTGAAGAAACTTGAAAGGGAAAAAATAGAAAACTCAATTGTTGGAAAATCAACTTTCAATTTTCATAATTTTGTAAATTTAAAAAATATATATAAGTCATTCTTTCTCAACGAATGACCCCCTACAAGCCAAAATTGGTTTGGTCCAATACAGGTCTATAGGTGGTCAATCCACAGGTCTTGTAGTCCACTTTCAAAATCTGAGTGGCGTTTTTATCGAAACATCGTGGCGGCCAAAACCACGTGGCAAGTGGTGACTTTTGAAAAATCAATCGATTTTCACAAAATTTGGTACTCGGGGTTTTTGGGCTCGCTGACTACGAATCCAATTTAGGCTCTTATTCATAATCAGCGATCCCGAAAACCCCTGCATACCAGATTTAGCGATAATCACATGATTTTTAACAATTTGGTCCGCCATATTTTATTCGCCATCTTAAATGTTGTAAATCTGACCCTAGATTCGTAATCAATGAGCCCAAAAACCCTTGCATACCAAATTTAGTGAAAATAGCTTGATTTTGAACATTTTTGTCCGCCATATTGGATCCGTCATCTTGAATATCAAATCCTTACTCGTATTCGTAGTCAGCGACCCCGAAAATCCTTTTATACTAAATTTGGTGGATATCGCTTGATTTAAAAACAAATTTGTCCGCAACATTGGATCCGCCATCTGACCTTAGGTTCATAATCAGCGAGCCAAAAAACCTTATGGTACCAAATTTGGTGAAAATCGATTGATTTTTCAAAAGTCACTACTTGCCACGTGGTTTTGACCGCCATATTGGATTTGAACCAGAACGAAAAAATGTGTACTATATGGGCTTTGAAAGTAGAGTTCAAGACCTTCCATTTGGAACGTTGCACACTTCAATATGATTGATGATGCTTGTTTTATAATCAATTTAGTAAAAAAACAGTGCAGGTCACGTGGTTTTGGCGGCCATATTTGATCGGCCATGATGTTTCGATAAAAACGCCATTCGGATTTTGAAAGTAGACTTCAAGACCTTTCGATTGACCACCTATAGACCTTCATTGGACCAAACCAATTTTGGCTTGTAAGGGGTCATTCATTGAGAAAGAATGACTCATATTTTTTTAAATGGTTGCAAAGTTGTTTTTCAAATTCAGTATTTTTTGAACTAATCAAGATTTGGAAATCCGTCGGAAAATTTTAAAAATCAACCGAATGGAATCACTTTTTATCATAATCAAAAATTCAAAACAAACAAAAATTTAATTTCAAGAAATATTGCCGCCATTTTGTCAATTTTTCCGATTTTTCACATTTTACTGTGAAAATCGGAAGTTGATAAAAAAATTAGTGGAGCCAACTAGCCGGATCCTTTTGGATATTTTTTATTTCCCGAAGTACGAGTCCAATATGGAAGTAAATTCTTCATATGAATACAGATTGAATTATTGTAAATTTCTTCAAGTCTTTGGATTTCTGCCGAATTCTCTCGCTTTCCTAGAATTCGCTTGCAAACTTTTGATTTTTTTTTGAAAATTTTTGAATTCTAAAATATTCAGGCTATACCTTGTTTTATTCTTAATTCTCTTAATTATTCTGAAAACACGAAATTCTCTTCAGCAGAATGAAGTACATGCATACGTTATCATCTAAAATATCTCAATACTAATTATCATTTACCCATACATGTGCACATCTATATGTTGACGTGGATCGATGGGCGTATACAAAGATACTTCGCGTTGATTCAATCGCAAAACTTCTGAACTAAAATTATAGATATATTATAATATTATATTCACCAGTGGAATTGAGGATAACCGCCAAGGATAAGACCAAAGTATGAGCAATCCTCATCTTTCCTAATTCGAGCACAAACTGAATATTGTCTTAATGAAGAATTTGATTAAAAATGTAACTGATGAATATTCCAGTTCTTCATTAGATAATATAATCTATACTATAGCAGTTATCTCTTAAATTAAAGTCGTCAAGGTTGTGCGTCTGAGGTATTTACATTTGATAAGAGTTAGTTTCAAGCAAATAAATTTGGTTATAAATTTCATTAAAACTGATGTCATTCATGTGCTCTTCCACGTTTTATGGAACACGGAAAAAATTGGACAGTCAGATTCACTATTTCACATGCTTCATTTGAAGTTTAATTGTTCGCATAATACCAGAAACAATTTGAATAATTTTTGATTCTGTATGAGCCAGTGATTTCAAAATAAACAAAAACTTAAGTCAGCATTACTACTTCAAATGGTAAAAAGAAAGATTACTAGGACAGAAATTGCTTCGAGGTATTTCAGAAAACATTCAACGCTTTCTTCTGACAATTTCGACCCCCCCCCTCCCACTCCCTCAGTGATTCTGATATCAATTATTTGCTCACAAGTTTATTATCGAATAGTACCTTGAATAAAGGGTGTATAAAAAATTCTTTGAAAATCAATAGTATATTATATCACAAGTAGGGTTAGGAAGATCAATGTTTGCAGGACGAGTTATAAGACGTGAGCAACCCTACGAGTGATGTACGATACTTTATTCAAAATCAGCATTTTATGAGACTATTGGGTTGTCTGAAAAGTGAGTCGTGACGTTTATAATATCTTTGGTCGTAAAAACATAAGACTTATTTTAAAACACACTTCTAAAAAAAATTTTTTATTTAAGGTGTATAAAAAATTCTTTGAAAATCAATAGTATATTACATCACAAGTAGGGTTAGGAAGATCAATGTTTGCAGGACGAGTTGTAAGACGTGAGCAACCCTATGAGTGATGTACGATACTTTATTCGAAATCAGCATTTTATGAGACTATTGGGCCGTCTGAAAAGTGAGTCGTGACGTATATAATATCTTGGGTCGTAAAAACATAAAACTTATGTTAAAACACACTTCTAAACAAAATATTTTAGCCAAGCTCATTACAAAATATTATCTTTCGTAAGGGATCAATTGACAGTTTGTTGAACTGAACATTTTCAAACCCATCTATCATTATCGAAAATGTATAAAAAATAATTAGCGATGAAATCGAGCACGACAAATATATTAGATAGCTGGTCCTGTTTTTCTCCGAGAAAACGCTTGATCGAGGGATTCTTGAAAAAATTTCAACGGTGAGATAGCTCAGTTGGTTAATGCGTGCGCTAAGTTTAGGTTTAGGACAGGTTTTTGCAGTTTATGTAAGGTTGAAATCCCTAGCGAGTGCGATTTTTCAAGGCGTTTATTGTCATATCTTGGAAACCCCTGAATATTTTTGAAGTTTTGTTGCCTCAAATTGAAGATTTTCCAAATTACGTCCACGAGTAGAAGTTCAAAAACAAAATCTGAGAAACTCTCGGCGACCACTGCTCTCGCGGTCGACGGCAGTAATTGCCGACTGAAACTTGACATTTGAGGCTTGGACATTTTTAGTTGTATCTCGAGAACCTGTAAAGATTTTTTATGTTTTATTAGCTTAAATTTCTGCCAAGTTTATTAAATTTATTCAATGTTAAGTAAACTCTGAAACTGGTTCTGATTTTCATTCAATAACCTTTAAAAATGCTATGAGATGATACCAAGAAATGGGATGTTAAAGACTATTTCTTCTTTGAAATCGAGTATTACATCTTTGATTAAAATGTTGTTGATGGGTTCGTCCTTCTTAAAGTCTAATTCAGAAATCATTTTCTGTGTATACTTTTTAATGAATTCGTTGGGATAGTTATTGTAACATAAGAATGTTCTAATAATCTGTAAATTATGAAGATAGAAAGACCTGTCAGAAAGAAGGATAGCAGCATCAACAAGATTTTTGAATATCCCTACTTTGTGTTGGTAAGGATGATTAGAAAACAAATTCAAAAATCTTCCAGAATATTCGGCTTTTCAAAACCAGTTAGTAATAATCCAATTATTGCCATCTTTATTAATTTTTTTGTCAAAAAACTAATGGATTTTTTGTTTCTGATTTCACAAGTGAATTACAATCTGCTGTGGTACGAGTTGAATTGTAATATTATGAAATCAATTTTATCTTTAGGATGTATAAGGAATACGTAGTTATTTTTTTTTGATTGAAACCAAAAATGAAGACAAAATTTGTAAGCAGATCTCCTGGATGTACTGTCCTCAATTCAATCGCACAAGTCGAGCAGCAACTGCTGGATGTCACACTTTTTGCGCCACTTTAGGGTTGTCAATTTCAAAAGTTTTATAGGAAAGAGTCACCGAAACGATATTTTTGGTTGACTTCGTTAACAAAATAGCTGTGAATAATATCTCGGATGTCTCGAATTTGTTTGCATGGTGCTCATTTAATGAGCACCTGGCTTACCCCTTATATGATTAATTAGCAAATATATTTGTTTTCTCATAAACATAGAGGAAACCTTAATAATTTTTTATTTTGAAAAAGCATGAAATTAAAAAATGCTTAAACATCTCAAGAACCGTTGAATTTAGAAGTTAAAATTAAAGTTAGTTCAAATTACATTTTTCTACTACCCACGCCCGAATCTGAGTCCAGTCAAAAAGGCCTGAGTCCTCCCGGGCCTCCTCTCCGTCCTCATGACGTTCCTCTTCAGCTTCTGAATCGCTGACTTCGAACAGGAGCCTTTCAAGTTCCGCCAACTCCTCCGGATCACTCGGTTCGTCTTCCAGGCCTTCAGCATATCTTTGAAGATGGGAGGCATGATAGCGTCCCGCCATCCGTCCTTCTGGCGACGCCAGCTTATAAATATTGGGTGAGATTACGTCCACCGCAATAAAAGGGCCGCTAAACTTAGGGGCCAATTTAGCCGCTACGTGAGTTCCCTTTTTGGATAGCACTTGCTCAGGCTTCTTGACTTTATCGCCAACCTTGAAATGTTGGTCGCGATGATTCCTATCATAGTATCTCGCTTGTCTCAAAAAGGCCTGGTCTTGGAATTTACTCATAAGTTCCCTCAAGTGTTCCAATCTCGCCATTCGAGTTGTCCAGACTTGAAGGTCTGTTGGTGGCAAGTCGGTATGCCCCTCCCTTGAACTGCGAATAGCATTTCGCGGGCGGGGCTCCCAAACAAAATCTAGAGATGCTGGAGTCACTTGGTTGGTACTATGAAGTGCAGTATTGTAGGCAAATCGGAACTTATTAATGTAGAGGTCCCAATTTCTATGATCTTGGTCAATGAATGATCTGATCATAGTTACCGTCCGGCTCAGGGGCCATTACCACCGGGCTGCAACATTCACTACTTGAAGGCTCAATCAAATCCTGCTAAATTAATATATTCGCTTCTTCGATTAACGCGTCACACACTTTAGGTGACATGCGATGATTCCTCTGACGAATCGGAGGGTTCCCTTGCGTCTCGATCATATGCTCGACAAATTTCGCGGCGGGTAACTTATCGGGTTCCGGGTTTATTATACCCTTCAACAACTGTTCTAACCTAACTTTCGCCGCTTCATCGAGCAATGCCAAACGCAAACTTTATGATTGGCTCGTCAGTCAGCCACAACTGCTTGTCACGCAAATCCAAAACGAAACCGAAGATTTCCGTAAAATACATGCCTAGTAGGCAAGTATGAGTTAGCCTAGGTATGATTTCGGAATTGAATGAATAAGTGGTTCCTGAAAAGGTGGCCGGCAGGCACGCCTCGCCAATGACAGCTCCGACGGTACGGTTAGCCATCATGACAGCGCTTGCTTTTGAGTGATCGATCTTATAACCACCAGGACCGAGTATCTGTAACCCTACTGACCCTAGAGAAGTTCTCGATAATCCCGTGTATACCAATAAATGAATTTTAGTACCCTCTATATCAATATTGACATGGGGTCTCGAGTTGGTACCAATCCCTGATAGAAGATCAGGTGTAGTTTCAGAAGAATTTTTATTGAGTCCCACGAACACCTGAGAGTTTGGTAAGTCCAGCACTCAAAGATGGATATGATTTAGAACGAGAGAGCGATTTTGAAGAACGAGTGGGAATCTAAGTTCCCCAATTCAATTGAGCAACTGAGGGTGGGGAAGTCTTCCTCCCCGTTTCGTAAGTTGAAGCTGGGTGATTGAAATTCAATTCAGGTTGAGTTTCAGAAGGTAACTTTTGAAGCAATTCCGATTTAGGTTCAGAAAATAGATTCTCAATCGATTCAGGTTTAGTTGCAGAAAATACATTCGGAGTCAATTTAGGTTGAAGAGTCGAATTTGAAGGGGTTGAGTCAGGTGTATCGTTATTAGCAGAAATTAGGGTCTGCCTTGGAATAAAAGGAGTTGAGTCGACGCTGAGACGGCCCTCCTTCAGTGGTTTCCCTGACAATGAGCAGAATCATAAGTCTGCCTAACTTGGCCGTGCTTGCCACAATCATGGCAAAACTTGGCCCATCGAGTTTCACATTTTCTCCAACCATGATTAGCTCCACCACAATTGAAACAGGGTGCTTTAGCCTTTGGTTGTACCCTCTTTCTCAGAGATGAACTACGTCTGGTGAAGTTAGGTTGGAGCCTGCGCCAAGCCCTTCTCACTATGATTCTCGCCCTTATTTGTGTTGAGACTGCGTTTATTATTATTATTTCTGGCTTGATTACCATTTCCCGAATCAGGCTTATTATGCGAGGAGGCCTTGGTGCCTAGTTCATCCACCAACTTTGCCAACGCACTCACCAAGGATTCAAGAGAAGAGTTGCCACCGCTCGATGTGGTGCCACTGGTACTCTTTTCAGCTCCACGAGAAAGTCTAAGGTTTTGGGCATACGTCAATTCAGGGGAGAATGAATCTTCCAGGCCAATAGGTGATCGCTCTCCTTTATCTGAATTCGCGGTTCTTGCCACTTCTACTGCAAGCAGCGTTATTTGATTAAAATCAGAAAATTCAAAGCGGCGAATAGACCTTTGACGATTGGGTCTGAGATTGCGATGGGCCCTCTCCATCTGTTCTTGCATGGTTAAAAGGCCTTGACTTTCTAGAAAATAACCTTGCAAACAGGTTAGAAAATCAGCGGTCCTTTCATCACGACCCTGATAACGAGTGGCGACTTGTTCTTCAAGACGCCATTAATAATAATTTATGTCTCCGTATATGATGAGGAATGCTAGTTTGAAATGCTGTCACGTAGGCCAGGCATGACAATTATAACAGAACCATTGTAGGGGTAATTTGTCAAAAATGAATGGAATCTCTATCATCAATTCCTCATCAGTGAGGCCTCAGACTGAACGCCCCTCCTCTAACCTCGTCAAGAAATTTTCCGCACTGGTTTCACTATCCCCACTGAACGTGATTCCCCATTTTTTAACGATCGCATCCACAGTTTTATTGTGGGACCTAGTATGGGAATACTGAGTGGGAGGGGGCCTAGCCCCTCCTGACTGATTAGGTTGCGCGAAAATTGACGAGTATGGTGTTTCATCAATTGGTGAAATAAACTTTCCTTTGTTTCTGTTTCCTAGAGGAAAGTTGATTTATTTTGATTAAAACACAAACTAAGCGGTTGATTTTACCTCAATTTTAGTTTTATTTGTTTTTATCTTTACTGTAATATTAAATTTTCCATCAGAATTTTCTTGATTTTCCAAAATTTGTATTTATTTTCCAAAATAACCTGAGGTTAAATATTTCGATTAATTTTATTTTTTCGTGCTTTTATTTTCATTCGCGAAACTTAGTTGGCCCAATATTGTCAACATCCGAATTTTATTCATTTAGATAGTCATACGATGATTAACTGTCAATTTTCCAGTTACCTCAAACTTAAAAAACACTTTTATTCCAATTGCAACTTTTCGTTTCGATTAAATTCTTTAAACAAATTTTCTGTATATCACACTTTAAAATTTAAGAAAATTATAGAATTAATTAATTCATTTGAATAATTCTATAATTTATTTATTGTGATTGAAACTATTTCATTTTTGTTTGGAAATTGACCTTTGTTGGTTCAAAATTCAATTATTTTGTTGACATTTTATGTATTTTGTTAAAAATTTGTCTATTTGGCAGAAAATTAAGATTCTTGGTTAACAATGTATCGTATTGGTTGAAAGTTCAACTATTTGGTTGAATGGTCATTTTTTGGGTAAAAAATCATCATATGTGCGAAAAGGTAAAAAGAACAATTCTTTAATCTTCTAAAAAATTGTTCCTATACATTTTTCAGTGTAATTAGAATAAAATAATATTAAGCAATAAAATGTGTACTTTATTTTCGAATATCTAAATTAGCAGTCTCGGTCCGAGGTACAGAAATTAATAGCATATACAATTGATATAGAAATTTTTTTATTTTTCACAGGATTTATTCAAGCGCCGGACCAGTGATAAGAATTCCTCAAGAATGTTTTGACGTTTAATCCGTGACGGGTGCAAATTTTTTAAATCGTACAAATGGTGTAAAGCATTGTGGTTTACACACATTCTACTTTAAAAATCTTTGAGACTGTATCATGGCCGCCTAATGGAGTGTTCGCGATTTCTTCTGGAGTCATCTTATCAACCGCGCCGGTGTTCGTGTTTATTTTTACCCGCTTTTGTACCCCGTCAATAATTTTATAAATTCCACGTAGAATCGTGTGCCTTTTGTTTCTTTCCAGTATTGCATAGATGTCACCATTGGACGTTGATACTACAGTTTGTTCTTTAGTTGGCATGGGCTTACGGACACCATTCATCTTACGCAATTCAATTGCTGAATTATTGGGAGGAAAAGTATATTTTCGAAGTTCGAATATTTGGTTTGGATTCTTGCGGTTAATAAGTCGCGTAAGTCTTGTTTCTTCAAGATTAGATTCAACTACTTTTGAGGAACATTGGCAGGCATGAGGGGACCTGGACCTGACACGAAGAGATGGCTCGGCAGGTGAAGGTGACACGGCAGAAGCATGAGGTCTGGCAAGAGGAAGAGTTCTTTCTGGAAAATGACGTCTGGCAAGAGGAAGAGTCCTTTTTGGAGAATGACGCCTGGCAAGAGGAATATTCCTTTCTTGAGAATATGGCCTGGCAAGAGAAACAGTCCTTTCTGGAGAATAATTTCTGTCAAGAGGAAAAATCCTTTCTGGAGAATGACGTCTGGCAAGAGGAAGAGTCCTTTCTAGGAAATCACGTCTGTTAAGAAGAAGACTCCCTTCTGGAGAAGCAGGTCTGGCAAGAGGAAGAGTTCTTTCTGGAAAATTTAGTTCAGGAAAAAAAGGTCTGCTACGACGAACACCAGGAATAGGGTCGCCGTTAGGCAAACAATCGAACTGCACACTCAACTCTGCAACAAGAAATAGAGGATCATCTTTTTTTAAAGCACAAAATATTATTTTGGTATATCATGACATGTGAATATGGTTCTAATATTATTATTAGAATTAGCTTATGTTTATTTACATGATCACTATTCAAAAATTAACTTTTTTCAAAAACTATTTTTGAATCTCTACAATTGAGCCGCTAGATAGTGTATGGGCATATAAAATTCACATCGCCGTTCCGGTTGACCCCTGTTGTCTTTAAAATCGATTTTGAAAATCAATTTTTTGAAACATATGGAAACTTCCTACGAAGCCATGTGTTTCAAAAATTTAAATTTCAAAATCGATTTTAAAGACAGCGAAGCGAATTCAACGACTTCTACAGTATTTTGCAGAATTAAAAAACACTCTATTTTGCATTTTGGTATACGTGCACACTTGTAGAAGGGTACCATATGTGCACGTCTGAATTTTGACGTGGACAGTTGGGCTCGTGCGAAGTTGCTCCGCGCAGATTAAATCGCAAAAATTCTCATTTATGTAAAGCTTAAAACAAATTTACTTGAACTTATAGATATATTATAATATTATATTTACCAGTGAAATTGAGAATAACCGCCAAGGCTAAGACCAGATTACAAACAATCTTCATCTTTTCCAGTTAGAAGAAAAAGTGAATATTACATTATTGAAGAATTTTATTACCAATATAAGTAATGAATATTCAAGTGCTTCGTTGGAATATGTTATCTATATTGCAGTCGTTATCTTTGGAAGACAGACGTCAAGCTGGTACTTCTGAGATAATTACACTTGATGAGGGTCAGTTCGAAGCAAAAAATATTTGGTTGCAGAATTTTATTGAAATTCAGAGTTCTGTAAAACGAAATTTTCGAGTTTCTCCACTAACTTGATCACTGATTTTTTTATCATCCATAGAAATATACTTGCATACGTTTTATATGCATACGTAACAAAATTTGTTTTGCTTGAATATAAATAAGTCTATTTATGAGTAGTCTTATTTACGTAGCTCTTAAGCCTTGAATTCTAATTTATTTGGGCTAGGGATGAGTAAATTATGAGAAAAATAGGGCCTACCTTACAGAAACAGAACCATAGTATCTGTATACCCAGGTGCGCCAAGATAGTTCAAAATCTGCTCGAAAGTTTTTCATTTCATTTTTTAATTATATTCAAAGTTCCTCCTTCTTCGGAAAGATCTGACAAGTTCCCAAAGCCAACTATATGTCATTATTGTGATTAGCGACTCCATCGCAAAACAACATCCCTATGCATAATTTGCATTGTTGACATATGTACGAGGTCTGTCCGAAAAGTGTCCGACCTTGTGGTGTTAATTCTGGTCAATGACGATGATATCCCCTTCAGAGTGCTCCCCTTTGGAAGACATTATCTTCTTCTAGCGATCTTTTCACTTTCGGAAGTACTCCTTAAAGTCCCCTTCCGGAATCTTTTTTCCTTTTAGAGGATACTTCAATTTGGAAAACAGCCAGGAATCATAGTGAGCCAGGACAGAACTGTATGGGGGCTGCTGAAGTTCTGTAAGGTTGTGTTGACCCAGAAATTGCTGAATAAGCTGCCATGAATTGGCAGATGTGTTGTCGTGGCAAAGGCATAACACCTTCCTGGTAAAAGCATACAGTGAGCATTGCCTTGATGTTGCCTGCCAGAGTGAGGGTCACTTTCCACTGAAGTATGGCCACTTTTAAATCGCCTTAAGCACTCATATTATCACTCATAGACTCATCACCAAACATTTACCGAATTACGAAAATAGTTGTCGAACATGTATAACTAAGTTTTTGGCAAAATTTAATGCCCACGCTTTGTTCCGTCATCCTGAAATGCTACGCGTACGTGGTTAGACGTTTACGCAACTGCGTACACTAGGTGACTTAAGATTCGCAAGTTAATGACAATTAGTAGAAGGCCTAACAGAGGTCCCTCTTGAATGATTAATACCTGGTATGACAATATCACAACTAGACCAAAAGGTAGAGCACAAGGTCGGATACTTTCTGGACAGACCTCGTAACCAGCATCACTCTGAAATAAGTTATGAGTAGCTAGATACCCAGGTGTGCCTTCAGAAATACGCTGGAAAATGTGCGCCATAAGAGGGTTAAGCAAAAAAAATGGTAGGGACTGAACACGTTTTTTGGATTGAAACTAAAAAAGTTTTTTTAACAAGCTGAAGAGATTTTAATTTTAAACTAAAAACAGTTCAATTCAACCAAAAAAGACAAATTTTCAACCAAATTGTTGAATTCGGAAGCAAATAGATGCATTTCTGACTAAGAAGATTAATTTTCTAACAAAAACATTCTCATTGAAATAGATGAATTTTCATCCAAATAGTTGAATTTTCAACTAAAATGGAATACGTAAATTATCAGTTGGAAAAATTTCACCTAAATACATAAAATTTTCACCAAATAGTTGAATTTTCAAGTAAAAAAGACATTTTCAGTTTAAAATTTTATTTTCTACAAAAAAAAAATAATAATTTTTAGAAAAACGGTCAAATTTTCAAGCAAAAAATAAACTTTTTTCAATGTAGTTCAACTTTCAACCAACTAGCTGAAGTTGTAACAAAGAAAGATGGTAATTTTTAACCAAAAAGCTTTAAAGTCAATTTTAAAAAAATGCAACGAAATACATGAATAAGAATCTTACACCAAGTGGTTAAATTTTCATAAAACAAGTTTTAACCAAAATGAAACAGTTTAAATTATTTTAACTTATGATTATATTATTTTATTTTATTTTTTTACCAAACAGATAGATATTTAACTACAAAATAGATGTTTTACACAGTAATTCATTAAAAAAAAAATAATTTTTAAGAAAACAGTTAAATTTTCCAACAATTTTCAATTTTCCGCATATATATTCAAATATTCAACTGAAGAAATTAATCTTCACAAAAAAATTATTTTTCAACAAAGTATTCGATTTTCAACTAAGTAGTTGAGTTTTCTAACAAAACATGCATTTCAAACCAAGAAGAAGCATTTTCTAGCAAAGAGATTAATTATTAACAAAAAATATAATGGTTAGATCTTCAATAAAAAAATTAATTTTTAAGCAAAAAACAAACGAGCTCTCAACAAAATATTTATATTTTTAACAAAAGAGATGAATTTTTAACCTAAACATACAGTTTTAACAAAGCAGTTTCACTTTGAACCAAATAAGAGAAAAAGTTAAAAGCGTAACAGAATTTTTTGTTCAAATTGTAAAAACCAATTCGATGTGGAGGCATTAAGAAACAAAATTTTTTTCTCGATATCGAATTTGTGAATATGACATTTTAAAGATTTGCTGATTATTTCAACTAAAAAAGATGTTAATTTTTCAATAAAAAACAGTTAGAAATCATCTTCATTGAAAATTCATTTCTTAAGTTGAAAATTTAACTATTCTGTTAAAAATTCACATTTTTAAACTGAAAAATAATTTTTCTAACTGAAAATGTTATCATTCCATTTTTTATTAAAATGTAATGCTATTCATTACAAAATTCCACTGTTTGTTCGAAAATTTGTCCTTTTTGGTAGAAATCTAATGTTCTTTATTAAAAAATCATCTGTTGGCTTGAAAACTTAACTATGTTCTTAAAAATTATTTGTTGTTATGAAAATTACTTTTTTTCACGAAAAACTAAACTGTTCTTTTTTAAGTTGAAAATTCATTTCTTTGGGTAAAAATTTAACTATTAGGTTAAAAATTAATTGTATGTTTGAAGATTCTTCACCCCAGACATACAATTTTTAATTTGTAACGTGTTCGTTGACAGGTTGAGAGTGTTTTACGGAATTTGTGTTGAAGGTGCGAGTAGAATGTGAGGGTGGAAGCCTAGGAGGTGAGTAGGGTTGTATGAGGTGAATTGGGAAGAGATCAAATTAATTTTCAGTGTAATTGTGCGGTGGGATTTGGTGTAATGTATAAAGTGAAGTTAGGTTGGCAAGGGGTCGGGTGAATTTTTGGTCAGTACTTTGGGGTTTTGAGAGGGACCAGGGTCGTTATAGTAGTGTTGGGGGATGTCAAGGATGAGAAAGGGATTCTGCAAGGGCTGCTAGGGGTAGAACAAAGTGGAATGAAGGGATAAATTGGGACGGTAGGTGGTAAGAGTCTTAAGAGACATCTGTTGGTTGCAGAAGGTGCTGCATGGAGAGGCCTCAGTTACCAACTGAAGAGTTGAACTTGAGAGAGGGAGGGGGTCAGCGAGAGTGTTAACAGTGCTTGTAGTGAAGTGAACGGGGAGGGAATTTTCCACACACCACGACGGTTAGCAGTACGTGAGCTGATGTCGAGCAGCACGTCGGGAAGGGGGAAAAGCGAAATTGCCGGAACGAAGAAAGAGAGAAGGTAAGGGAGAGAGTGTCTAGCGCAAGTGAGTGGGAGGATCTCCTGATACAGAAGAGTAAGAGAAACAGCCAAGAGTGTACGGAGAAAAGCGCGGTAGAGTGTCCTTTTACGAAAAGCGGTAGAACACGTCGGTCACCCTCATCGATATATAGAAATGGACTGGTAACTCAGTGGGAAAAACGCGAATGGCAATTAGAAATATAAGGAAGAGTGTAGTGGGCAACGAGTCTCTTTCTGGGTCTAGAGCGTTTTCGACGGTTGGGACTCAGGACTGTACGCTCTCTCTTGATGGCCGCTGCGCTTGTGCCATGCCCATGCGTTATAAATATCGTAAACTCGATAGTAAATGATAGAATAAAATATAATGTGAATATATTTATTTGACTTGAATACTATAAAAAGAAGTAAGCTGTGAAAATGACAGTGACATGTATTGACATGCGCAAGGCCCCTGATTCATAAGCGACGCTTCTGCAAGAGAAAGGGACAGATTGCCATTCGCGTTTTCCCGACGGAGTCACCAGTCCATTTCTATATGTCGATGGTCACTCCCCAAAAGAAATTGAGGCGCAGTCGAAAAAGGGGGCACAAGGGATACTGATAGGCGAAATCAGGCGACCAAAAAGACGTGAGGGGGACTAAGAAGCAGATGGAAGGTATGAGGGAGGACTTGAGGATTAGAGATGAGAAATGGGAAAAGGAGATGAAAGAGCTAAGGGAGAAAGTAGAAGGATTGGAGAGTAGAGGTGGTGTCACTAAGGAAGGACAAAGAAGTTAAAGTGAAACATATGTAAGAGGTGATTATTGTGTGAGAGGAAACAACAGATAAAAGGCTTGAGACGGTGGAAGGGAGGTCGGACAAGGACGTAAGTGACAGGGGAGAAGGCGAGCAGACAGGTATTTGGAAGAGGTTAGAGAATATGATAGAAGAGAAAGTGGAAAGGCGTAGGAACGAAAAGGAAATGGCGGCTAGGACAAGGATAAGGGCAATGGAGTTGAGAATGGAGAGGAAAGAGAAGGCAGACAGGAGAAATAATATGTGACGTGCCGCGAGAAAAGGGACCTTAGGGTTAGCGGGTTAATTTTTCAGTAGAAGCGACTGAAGTAACGGTCGAAGTCAGACAATCAGAGAGTGGGGACAATCTCCAGAATCCATCCCCTCCACTTAGAACTTCATCTTCTCGCACCGCGTTCAGAGAGTCAGGCGAACTCTCGACTCACACGGAAACCGAACGGCTTAATAACAGTTAAAATTTCGCAGATAAAAATTCAATTCTTCTTTAATGTGAAAGAGCGATTCAAAAATTAAATAGCATCAAAAACCTGAAAATCTATTTTTCAACCCTGAGGTCTCTTTTCTCGCGGCACGTCACATATTGTGATAAGAGGGTTGAAGCTAAAGAGCGGAGAAGAAAGGGAACATGAGGAAGCTCTACTACAGGGCATACGGTGGGTGAAAGGCAAGGTAGTTAAAGTTATGTTGGAGGGGAGAAAGGAGAAGATGTTGTTGCAAGGTCGATTTTTTAGAAGAAAATAATTTTTTCAACTGTAAATTTAACTATTCAATTTTTTATTGGAAATTAATCTTTGTTAGTTAAAAATTCGACTATTTGATTGAGTGTTCATATATTTTGTTGAATATTTGTTTATTTGTTAGAAAATTATTATTATTGGTTGAAAATGTATCTTTTTGGTTGAAAGTTCAACTATTTGGTTGAAAGTTGATTCAAAAAAATTAAAAAATCATAATTTCAATTAAAAATTAATTTTGATGGTTGAAAATGTAACTATTTTGTTGAAAATTCAAACTTTAAATAGTTACGAAGGAGAATCATTCATCGAAAAAAGCTTTAGAAATTGAGTTATTACTATTTTTTGATAAGACGCATATATGCAAAAAGGTAAAAAGGAAAATTCTTTAAGTATCAGAAAAATTGTTCATATACAATATACGTTTCTTAATGTAACTAAAATAAAATAATTATAAGTAGTCAAAATTGTACTTTATTTTGCAATGTCTTAATAAGCTGAGCAGTCTCGGCCTGAGGTACAAAAATTATTAACACATTTCTTTATTAGAGAAAATTTCGCATTTTGAACAGAGTTCAATCGAGCGCGAAATCAGTGGAGAATGTATTTCCTTAAAGCCGTCGAAGCTTTAAGAAAAAAGTCAAAAGGGCGGAATTACAGTTTCAAACGCCCTTTCATTTTGAAAATTGTATGCGTAAAAGTAGGAAAAGTACAAAGACCGAGCGCGAAGCGCCAGATCCAATACACGCGCGCAGAGCGCTCGATAAGAATGTATCCGTACCAGGCGCAAATTTTGTAATCGAATTAACGGTGTGAAAAATTGTGGTTTACACACGTTCTAATCTAAACCTTTTTGTGACTGGTTGATGCCTGCCTAATAGAGTTTCTGCGATTTCTTCTGCAGTCAATTTGTCAACAACGCCGGTGTACATGTTTATTTTTACCCGCTTCTGTACCCATTTATGAGGTGTATATATTCCACGAAGAATCGTGTGTTTGTTGTCTTTGTCCAATATTGCATGGATGTCGCCATTCGACGTTGATAATACAATTTGTTCTCCGGCTGGCATGGGCTTGTGAACACCATTTATTGTTCTCATTTGAATTGCTGGATTATCGGGAGGAAAAGTGTATCTTCGAGGTTCGAATATCCGCTTCGGATTCTTGTAGGGAATAAGTCGAATGAGGCTTAGTTCTTCAAGATTAGATTTAAATACTTGAGAAAAAATTCCCCAGGCAGACCTGGACCTGGCACGAAGAGATGGCTCGGCAGGAGATGATCCGGCAGAAGAATAAGGTCTGGCAAGCGAAAGTTCCTTTTCTGGTGAATGACGTCTAGCAAGACGAACAGTCCTTTCTGGAGAATACGGTCTGGCAAGAGAAACAGTCCCTTCTGGAGAATACGGTCTGACAAGAGGAAAAGTCCTTTCTGGAGAAACTAGTTCAGGAAAAAAAGAAGGTCTGCTGCGAGGAACGCCAGGAATGGGGTCACCATTAGGCAAACACTCGAACTGGGCACTTAACTCTGTAACAAGAAATAAAGGATAATAGTTTTTTCGGCACAAAATCCTAGTTTGGTATATCTTAAGTTGTGAATTTAGTTGTAATTGCTAATGTAGTTATCAACGTATTTGTCAACTGTTCGCAACGTTTTTTGAACCTTTTTTTAGAAATAACTTTAGAAATAGAAAATTTTCATTTATTTTTGAAAATACGCGGAATGAAAAAAGTTTACATTGCAAAGTTTTTTCTCTTCAAAATATCAACAAATGGTTTCTGTACCTCTTTTCGAAATTTTTCGAACAGATTTTCTCGTTATTAAAAAAAAACATGTATAATTTTGGAAATTTTCACAAAAATAAAGTGATTAGAGAGGGTCGGGATTATTTTCAATTTTTATTTTTACAGTCTCATCATAATGAGAAGGTGTTCTCTGTGAAAACTGACTATCGCGGATTTCTTAAAATCTTCACGTTTCTAGAACTTCTAAATCCGCAAAAGAGGCTTCACGATGGCATCTTTCTGTCTGTCGTCGTTTTTGTCGCTGTTGTCGTCGTCTGTATACTGGATAACTTTTGAAAAACTAATCAGAATAGGTTGCGTTTTGACACACGTTTTTATAGACCAAGACAAAAGATAAAGTTCGTTAACCAGAATTTTTTGAACAACGGTTCTGGTTTTAACCATAAAAATAAAAAATATTTAAAAAAATCCATTTTGCAGTCAAAATACGCAAGATACGAACAAAATGAATGGGACCAAAATTTGCACCCAAAAAAGATCTACAAATTTGTTTTCGATAATTTTTTTAAAGTCAAAAGTTTTTCATCCCCGAAAGAACTAAAAATTTGTGATTTATTATTTTTTGATAGTACCTGCGGTGACTATTTTTAATCAGAAAATTGTTTAGTCGTTTTAGTTGGAGGCAACTGAGACACGGTTCGGTGAATGTACTTAGAGTTATTTCTGAAAATGCTGAATATTACTCTAAAGATGAGGATATGACATATAGTCCTGAGAATGTGTTGGGGTTGATTTTTTTCAATTTAGAAGTTTTATGGCTGTTTTAATTGAAGGCAGCCTAGATGGGTTTACTTAAATGCATCGGGGTTGGCTTTTTGGTAGAAAAAACTTTGTAAATAAGTATTATATGTTTATTTGGCTTTTTGTCATTCTTTTTAGGTATTTATTAAGAGACTATTTGAAAACAAGTTTTTATTTATATAATTGTAAAAAACACAAAGACCGAGAGTTTTTAGAAATCTTATTCTCCTGATAATAATGATTACTTACACGCATATGTACTGTGTGACCTCTATTTTGTATTTACGCAGTTAGTACAGTTATAGAATGGTACCATATGTGCACGTCTAACATCAGTGCATGTGAATAATAATAAAATAATAAGCATGTAAAGTTGCTCCACAGAGATCACATTCCAAAAATTTCTGATTTGCGTAAAGCTTGCAAGAAATTTACTTAAAATTATAGATAAATTATATCGTTATATTTACCAGAAGAATTAAGGATAACTGCCAAGGATAAGATCAGAGTATAAGCAATACTCATTTTTTCAATTAAAAGAAAAACTGAATTTGATATTAATGAAGAATTGGTTTAACAATGTAACTAATTAATTTTTCAGCACCTTCTCAGAACATATAATATATACTATAGTCGTTATCGATCAGATTAGAGGCGTCAAGGTTGTCTTTCTGAGATATTTACATTTGATAAGAGTCAGTTTCGAGTAAAAATATTTGGTTACAAATTTCATTAGCGCTGATTTCATCAGTTATATACTATTTTACGTATTAGGGAACACGAAAAATAGTGGATATTCAGATTTATTATTTCACATTGTTAATTCAAAATTTACTCGTTCGCTTTGTAAAAAAAAGAAATTTGAATAGTTTTTGATACTGTATGGAGATATTGATCTGAAAATATACAAGATCTAAGGTCAGCATTATTACTCCAAAAAATGTAAAAAGAGAGATTACTACGACAGGCCGATTTATAAATTCCGTAGGGGCGTTTTTGAGCAGCCCCTTTGATAATGTTTTTTTTTTTTTGTACAAAATCTTCAGGATAAAAAAATATTTTGAAGAATTATAAAAAATAATTGGCCAAGAGTAATTTATTTTGGTTTAACTTTATTTTTTAACCTAAACATTTACTTTGTGATAGAAAAATTGTAGGTACATAAAATAAAAGTCACATTTTATATGTGAAGAATATTGTTTCGTTAGAATCCGTACTGTGTAAAGAAAAATTTGTTGGTGCGGTCTTATTTCTTTTATTTTAATAGTGGGAAAAATTTTCTTTCTGATAAATATGGGGAATAAATGTTCAGTTCTCTCCTCTCAAACTAATGAAGGCCCCTTTTTCAATTTTCCTCATCATTAATTAATGAATCTATCTTGATAGCTTGTGGTTTGTAATTTGTCTGATCATTTTCAGGCTTTTTTAGGATAGAAAAACACTATAAAAAATCAACAAGGCCCAGGATTCGAATTTTTTGTTCGTTTTTGTACTTGGTTCTCAAACCACCCGCGGTTTTGGCAATTACATTCTCATTGCGACATTAGTGTAATTCAAATAATTATAAGGAATAAAAATCGTACTTTATTATGCAATTTCTAAATTAGCCGTCTCTTTCTGTCGTAAAGAAATTAGTAAGACATTTATTTAATATAGAAAATTTCGCATTTTTGACAGAGTTTAATATAGCGCTTCAACAAAAAGAATTTCAACATTACAAAATAACAGTTTTCAACGATTTAACCTTCAATTTTAAAAGTTCTATTTATGAAAGTAGAGAGAGAATGATTCTCATTAGCATAGAGACCAAGCGCGAAGCGTGAGGTCATACAAACGCATGTGGAATGCGCGATAAGAATGTGTCCATAGCGAGCAAATATTTTTGAAAATGAATTATTAATTTTAAGAATTGTGGTTTACACACGTTCTACTCTAAAACACTGTTTGACTGAATGATGACTGCCTAATGGAGTTTCTGCGATTTCTTCTGGGGTCAACTCGACAACCGCGCCTGTGTACATATTTATTTTTGCCCGCTTTTGCGCCGCCCTAAAAGGTGTATATATTCCCCGAAGAGTCGTTTGCTTTTTTGTTTTTTCCAATATTGCATAGACATCACCATTGGACGTTGATAATACAATTTGTTCTTCGGTTGGCATGGGTCTTCGGACACTATTCACTGTTCTCAATTGAATTGCTGGATTATCTTGAGGAAAAGTGTATCTTCGAAGTTCGAATTTCCGGTCCAGATTGTTTTCGGGAATAAGTCGAATAGATCTAATGTCTTCAAGATGACATCCGAGTACGTAAGACTCAAATCGGCTGCCAAGTGAGGACCTGGACCTGGCACGACGAGGTTCTCCGGCAGGAGGAGCTGATCCGGCAGAAGGATTTGGTCTGGCAAGAGGAATAGTCCTTTCTGGAGAATGACGTCTGACAAGAGAAGAAGTCCTTTCTGGAGAAATTGGTTCAGGAAAATAGGGAGATCTCCTACGAGAAACACCAGGAATAGGTTCGCCATTAGGCAAACACTCGAACTGGACACTGAACTCTGCAACAAGAAACAGAAGATATTTTTTAATGCACAAAATCGTATTTTGGTATATTATGACTTGTGAATGTGATTGTAATTGTTGATGAAGTTATCAATATATTTGTCAAATCTTTGCAACGCTTTTATCTAATTATGCAGATCAAATACAATAATTAAGGTTGTGTAATCTTTTCTATAATATTATTATTATTAAAATTAACTTATGTACGAAACAATTTTTGCCCGTGATGTATCTACCGGAAAACATCTGTGCGATCTATACCAAACTTTTTTATCGCCCTCGCATTCTCCTTTCCAGCAATGTTCCTATCAAGCCCTCCCAGTCATGTGTAATGCGTGCTAGTATTAGTACACTGCGAGCACTGACCAAGTTGACCCCTAAAAGTACCCGAGCTGATGGCAGCACTTCTATTCGAGACAGCGAGGCTACAGGGGCAAGGTTGTTGATCCAAATGACTCATACAGTCTCGCCCTTCAAAGCTACCTGAAATTGTCTATTGTTCCTGAGGGTTTCCCGCTTGAGAGGCTCAGCTCAGAACAAGCAATGGCTATGGAGGCCGTCCTCGAGATTAAGATCACGGGGGTAGAACCTGACAACATTATCCGAGGTTTGGGAACTGCCGTTTCAAAATCAACCTATTTACCATATTTTGTTCAGATGAGATGTCTAAGACATGGCTCATCGAGGTAGTAAGCAGTTTGAAATAAAAAGATTGGAAATTATTCCTATGTCAATCAGTTAATCAATCAATCAATTGATCAGCCGTAGTTTGGTGTGGATGTAGTGAATATGTCCATATTGTAAATCTGACGAGGATAATTGCGCTCTTCGTATTAGAAAGCCAGGCAAGAATGCTCCTTGGTGGTAGCAAGATATACTAACGCAATACAATCCGCTGAAAGGAGCTCATGGAGGCGACACTGTCAGGGCATTCAAAATTAGCGATGGGACGAGCAGTAGGATTCCTACTGCTTACTGCCCTCCGGCCTTCTGCAAACTCCGGCGAAGCAGTACCTGCACTGCACGCAGGAGCTTCACAGGACCTACTGCAAACTCCGGCGGGTATTTCTCCTGTCCGCCGAAGTTGCAGTAGATCAGTACCCTGAATTGCCGGATTTCTCCTGAAAACTCCGGCAGCACACCGGCAGGTTTTCCTACTGCTTCCTCTGGCCATAACAATGGAAACACATTTGCGCTCAAGGGTTCAAGCCTTCAAACTTGCTTTACCTACGATGTATCTGTAATATATATTTATATTTATTGTAACATTATTCTCGGTTCCCTTGAAGTTTCTAGTTTAAGGATTTCTTGAGTTTCTCCGTTTTCTTTTCATTCCCTTTGGATTAAATCGATTAGGAGAATAGGAATATCAGGATTGGGAATCGTATTTTTCATTTAAATTAATTTCATAAAGTCTTTGTAATACTTAACTTTATTGAACTTTTACCCAGATATTTTGTACTTTGGTTTCAGCCTATTAGGGACCTAAATGAGCAATAAATACAATTCAAATTTAATATATTTGGGTTGACCAAGAATCGAACTTTTGAGAACGGTAAAGTGAAAGATAACGTGGTCTATGACTCTATGGCTTAATGTCCCTGCTTATTAAATATTTGAAAGGATATTAAAAAAAAAAGCATAAACTTGAAACATCAAATCTGTCTCAAGTGAGCCGTTTGATAATGTTATTTAGAAACATATTTCTCTAATTTTAAATCCTTGTGTGCAAATCCTTGTTACACAAATTGACGTTCTTGAGTATTTGCTTTTTAACGGTTTTTTAAGAACATTCTTCTTTTTGAGCCTCCTCATGAAATTTTCGTGCACAATTTGACTGTTTCAAGTTCATTTTTTTTTGTACTTTCAAACAAATCTAATAATTATAACAAGTTTGTTTTAGGAAAAAAAAGTTTTTAGGTAAGTCAAGAAAAACCTGTTTTGTCAGGTTTTCCGGCAGTTTGAGCGTAACTAGCTAGAAAATTTTGTTTAACTGAACCAAATTTGACACATTTGCTTGTTAGATACAAAGGAAAATAATAGGACCCTGGGATATTTTATATTCTGAAATTTTTATTTTACGAACATGTTAGCGATTTAGCTGGCGATTTATTTCTTAATACTGGGTGCCAAAAAACCCACGAAAACGAAGTATTAGATTTTTTGAATTTCAACTTTACGTGAATTTGTTTTCGATTTGATTTTTTCGTCAATTTTACTTCTCTTTTCAAACTTGCATAAAAAAGCAATTCATCACCGATTTTATAATTTAATGGCTGAATGTATTCTTTTTAGCGAGTGGTTTTAGGGGAAATCCCTGGTGGAAAAATTTTTGCCAAAAAATACAAAAAAATAAAACTATTTTCACAGGAATCTACAAACAAAGACAATAAATTACAAAAAAAATTACAGGGAAGTACAACTATTTTCTCCTATTGAGACGAATTTTGTATTTTTTATGTATTTTTTTTGTACATTGTTGTATTTTGTTGTTGTTTGAATGTTTAAACTTCAGGGCTTCAGGTGCTTGACGCCGGAGTTTGCAGTAGGATAAAAAACGCAGCCGAAGTTACTGCCTACTGGTTCCTCCGGCGGAGAGAGCAGTAGCCAAAGTTAAAAACTGGACTTCGGCAAGCAGGAGGTCCTGCCTGCCGGAGGGCAAGCAGTAGCCGAAGTACTGCTCGTCCTATCTCTATTCAAAATGTACCTGATACTGCGAAACTCTAGAGAACTTAAAAGAAAAACCCTACATGTCAACTGAGGGCATTGATTTTGCCTACAGGGGACATCCTGGTTTCAAACTTTGGTACCCCTCGCTGGGATGGGCCAAAACCCTCAGACGGCCCAGAACATAGGGACAATGGGAAAGATTGGAAGATGGCGAGCCGGATAGTAGCACAATCAAAAATTAGATGGGTCGTTCGGCGTTTCGAACCATTCAAAACCGCTGGGGAGGACAATATATTACCGGCGTGGCTTCAAGAAGGTTTGGATGTTCTAATGGAACCTATGTATATCATCTTTAGGGCGTTCATAAATATGTACACCAATGGCATGGAAGGAGGTCAAAGCGATCTTCATACCAAAGCCACGGAGAGACTCCTACTATGAGGCCAAATCATTCAGACCAATTAGCCTAACATCCTCCATGTTGAAGACATTAAAAAACTTAGTCGATTTTCATATGAAGGAGGAAATCCTACCGGATAAACCCCTTCATAGTAATCAGTTCGCGTCACAGAAAGGCAAATCTACTATCGATGGACTTGATGCATTTACCTTTCCCATTCAAAAAGCAGGGCAATCAGGGGATGTAACCACCCTATAGGCACTCTTCATCGATGATTAGATTCTTAGATTAAATGTATCAGTTTTTTATACACTATGTAGATGACCTTGTCATACTGGTAACAGGAAAACATGAGGAAGCTTTAGTCGAACTCATTCAAAATACTTTCAAGATTGTTGAAGATTGCTGCAACGACCGTAGCCTATTCGCTAACATAGATAAAACTGCATTATTGGTTTTCACGAGACCCACGAAACTGCCTGACCTCGTGAACCCCAAATTCTATGGCAAGAATGTCGACTTATCTAGATCAGCTATGTATTCAGGAGTCATCTTTGACCCTAAACTAACCTGGAAACTACATGTTGATACGGTAGTAAAAAAGGCCATAGCAGCCTTTTGGGCTTGCGGAGGCGCAATTGGTAAAACCTGTGGACTGAAAACCAAGGTATTTGGTCACATGAGGTTATCATCAGACCAACTGTAGCGTATGCCTAATTGATCTGAGTGCCAAGAACCAGTTTGGTTAGCTCCACGAAACAGCTAGCGAGCCGACGAAGGGTCTTTTGTCTGGCAATTCCTGGATCAATGAGAAACCCCCCAACAGCGGAATTAGAGTCCATCTTAGATATGTCACCACTGCACCTTCTAATTAGGAAGAGCGCTGCGGTGGAGGCATTCATACTTTTTCTAATGGATGGCCATAGAGATGCCACTTTCTTTATTCTGCATGATTTAATAAAGAGCGTATTATTGAGGGATGAAATCCTTTGCATGCACTCTGATAACATGCTGAATGAATACTTGTTCATAAAGCCCTTCAAGGTGATCTTCCTGAAAAGGGAGGACTGGCATGATGAACGGAGGAAAATCAATTCATTCACATCGGGAGGACTCTTCTGGTATACAGCGATCTCTAAGGACTCCCTTTGCTCTGGAGCTGGAGTATTAGGAATGAAACCTAGTGCGGAGATAACAATCGCACTGGGCAAATTCTCTGCCGTATTCAAAGCTGAAACCGTGGCTATTGAGACGTGTGTAGAGTAGATTTATAAACGTGGGCTTGTTAATCACCACTTTTACGTATGCTCCGATAGTCAAGCTGCTTTGAGAGCTCTTCAATGGGAAGAGTTCACATTTAAACTTGTCTGCAAGTACCTGCAAGAGCTTCTTGTAGTGTCCAGAAAAAGCTGGGTCAACTTTATCTGGGTTCGTCGATATGAGAACATTGAAGGTAATGAGAAAGCAGATATGTTTGCAAAAAGCGGGACTACAAAGGCTCTCAACGGACCTGAACCATGATGTAGAGCTTCGTATGCTTCGTCTAAGCATACCATCGAAATTTGGCTCTTAGAGGAACACGCGAGGTATTGAAAGATGGCTAAAGGATGATAAAATGGTAAAATGATAAAAATTATAAAATGGCTAAAATGATACACTCCGTGGAGTTGGTAGCCGCATGGCATAAAGAAAATGTTCAAATTCCAAAGTGGAGGTGCTGAGAACTACGCGCACAGTAGGGAGTGTCCCGTCTGTAAACGTAGAGTTGTAAGTTGAAACTCTTATGGTATTGATCAAGATGGGTGCAGTTGGGAGTGTACCATCTTTGTACGTGTACAGATGGGCCACTTCCAACGGTGCATGTTGAAATTTAGACGTGCGCAGATAGACTGGTACACAGTTGTATCATTAGCCCTCAGCGGGCACAGTTGGGCTCGTGCATAGTTGCTCCATGCACAAAAATTAATGTAATTAGTTTTCCCATAGTTAATTATTTGAAATGTTTCTTTTCCTTAGATTCGGGAGTTTTTTCAATTTACAAAAAATTTTGAATTTAAAAGAATTCTGAGGGACATACATACGTTATCATCTGAAATATTCTAATACTAATTCATAATTACCCACTGTACTATGCGAACTTTATTTTGAACCTTCGCAGACGTGCACAATTGTGGAAGGGTACCATATGTGCACATCTAAATTTTGACGTAGACAGTTGGGCGTGTGCAAAGTTGCTCCGCGCTGATTAAATCGAAAAAATTCTGATTTGCGTATAGCTTAGAAGAAATTAACTTAAAATTATAAATATATCGTAATATTATATTCACCAGCAGAATTAAGAATAAACGCCAAGGATGCGACCAGAGTATAAGTAATCCTCATCTTTTCTAATTAGAGAAAAAACTAAATATTGTATCAATGTAGAATTTGATTAATAATGTATCTGATGACTTTTCCAGTGCTTTATCAGAATATGTAATCTATGCTATAGTCGTTATCTCTTAGATTCAAGGCGTCAAGGTTTTGCTCCTGGGATTTGATAAGAGTCAGTTTGAAGCAAAAAAATTTGGTTAGAAATTTAATTAAAACTGATGCACCATTCATGTCACTGCTTATGATAAATACATTTTGTAATGTGCAATTTTCGGTAATTTTCTGAAAATAATATTTTACTTTTGATATATTTTGTTTGAGATATATATTACAAATTAACAAATCAAATAGCGAATAACGCCTACTTTATACTTCAATCATGTTTTTTACACTCTCATCATTTATGAGTGAGAGAGTATTAGAACTGTCAGAAATTTTAGGGTCCATATCATCTCACATGCGGCAAGTCTCTCTGCGGCAAGTCACACCTCCGGCATGTCACATGTGCGGCTTGTCACATCTGCGACAAGTCTCCCAGGATGGATTGTCACATCTGCGGCATCTCTCACCAGCGGCAAGTCTCCCGAGCGGCATCTCTACCCCAAGAATATTTTCTAAGTAGTTCTGAAGGTAAAAACTGCGGCAACTTTCCCCAGCGGCATCTCTCGTCCAAGAAAATTTTCTCACTAGCTTTAAAGATGACAAAACTGCGGCAAATCTCCCCAGCAGCATCTCTCCCCCAAGAACATTTTCTAAGTAGTTCTAAAGACGGCAAAATTGCGCAAGGCTCCCCAGGGGCATCTCTTCCCCAACAACATTTTCTAAGTAGTTCTCAAGATGGCAAAACTGCGGCAAGTCTCTCCATCCATATTTAGAACTACTAAAAAAATTTCATTGGGAGAAAGATGCCGCTAGGGAGACGTGCCGCAGTTTTGCCATCTTTAGAACTACTGAGAAAATGTTCCTGGTGGAAATGTGCCGCTGGGGAAACTTGCCGCAGTTTTGCCATCTTTGGAACTACTTAGAAAATTTTCTTGGTGAAGAAATGCCGCTGGGGAGACTTGCCGCAGTTTTGCCACCTTTAGAACTACTTAGAAAATGTCCTTGGTGGAGAGATGCCCTGGGGAGACTTGCCGCAGTTTTGCCATCTTTAGAACTACATAGAAAATGTTCTTGGGGGAGAGATGCCGTTGATGAGACTTGCCGCAGTTTTGTCATCTTTGGAACTACTTAGAAAATGT
>CAKNYM010049748.1:129526-198680 GCA_932195095.1 Andricus curvator
GCCGCAGTTTTGTCATCTTTGGAACTACTTAGAAAATGTTCTTGGGGAAAAGATGCCGCTGGGGAGACATGTCGCAGTTTCGCCATCTTTAGAACTACTTAGAAAATACTCTTATGGGAGAGATGCCGCTGGTGAAATTTGCCGCAGTTTTGCCATCTTTTTAACTACGTAAAAAATGTTCTTTGTGGAGAGATGCCGCTGGGGAGACTTGCCGTAGTTTTGCCATCTTTAGAACTCCTTAGAAAATGTTCTTGGGGGAGAGATGCCGCACGATATAAAAAAAAGTCAAAAAAAAGAAAGACGCTGCTTGTTGGAAGCCCTACAAGATTATCGTAACAACTTTTCGAATTTTCTTGAAAAATCGAAAATTCAAATTTTGATCACACGAAAAATAATGAAAAATCAAAAATTTCATTTTGTGGTCAAACTATTCAAGATACGAAGAAAGATGAACAAACAAAAATTGTGTACCCAAAACATAACTACAAATTCTTTATAAATTACTTTTTTAAAGGACGCGTCATAAAAAATGGCATTGAAAATAAAAATAAAAAATTGGTGGAAAAACGACAAAGGTACGGAACAAAAATTGATAGAAGAAAGTTGTTCACCCATGAAAGAGATGCTTTGTTATAATTTATCACATTCTCATTATTTATGATTAAGAAAGTATTAGAATTGCCCGAAATTTAACGTCACAAAATTCAAATTTCGAACCAAACACCGCAAAATACGAAAAAAAGGTCTTAAAGAGCAATTATAGCTTTTGAAAACTCCTACAAAATTTCTTGTTACTATTTTTCAGTAGGACTTGGCATTTTGGTTTTATTTATCGAAAGAACTATGCAGAAAATCTAAAATTCCTTTTTGGAACCAAACGTCGTGAGATGAGGATAAAAATTTCAACAAGGAATTGCAACTTTCAAAAAGTCCTACAGAATGTATTTAAACCATTTTTTCAAGGACTTGTCATTTTGAATTCATTCATCAGATATACTATGAAAAAAGTCGGAAATTCAAATTTTATGCCAATAAACGACGCAAAATATGCGGAAAAGTTTTTGGAGGAATTTCAGCGTTTAAATTGATATGGAAAAATCAAGATAGGGAAGAATTTCTGAAGAAAGGATTGCAGTTTTTTTATTTATTTCAAGTTAATTCAGAAAAGAAATATACATTTACAAATGTCTGTTGTAAATCAAGCGCGTAGCGCGAGTGTCAGGATGAGAACGTGTACCTCAAAGCCTACAGAGCTTTGAGCAACTAAATCTTTAACTATACTTAATTAACAAAACATTTTTTTAATTTCGATATAGGAAACATATTCTAACATACATACATATTCTCCTGTTTTGCTGCGTGCTCACCTCAGTGCTCCCAATTTGGCTCCCCAACCGCACAGCGCATGCGTCGCACCAGCAGCCTCATTGGATGTTAATCGCGCGCTTATTTGGAATGATTAAATATGCAAATCAATTTTTCACAATATATGATAATCGTAAAGTACAAAAAAAGATATTATGAATGATTTAAAGTTTACATTGGTGAAAACAGGTATTCCTTCCTATGAATTTAGAATCAATAATTTATTTCTAAAGAGTAAAATCAAATAGTTATCTCACCTTGCCCTCTAAAAGACTATTTTGTGATCTAAAAAGTAATTGTTATTATCTCCACAATGATGATTTATTATAAAAAATTGATTTACATATGTAATAGTTTCAAAAAAGCGCGCCATTTACAGCCAATGAGACTGCTGATACAACGCATGCGCAGTGCATTTGGGGAGCCGAATTGGGAGCAGTGGCTCACCTGGATTTCAGTTTCTATGTTAGATACGACTTCGCCGCCGCGTGAGACGGAAGTCTTATCATACAGTTCCTTCGTTATAAAATCATTCATTGTTATTAAGTTGATGGCTGCCTATTCGGTCTTTGGAAAATTGTGAACTCGTCAATCTTAGTGTAATTGCTCTAGACAGCATAACCCAAAATGAAATAAAGGAAGAATTGCTGGACTGCACCGTCAAGACCAGAGAAGGTAATTTATTTGGGGAGAAAAAGAACTCTATCCCCATAAAAGAACCAAACATGAATTAATTATTTATATTTATTAATGCACATTTCCTTCGTACTTACATATGAGGAATTTTTTCTTATCTGTCCCAACTTTAAAAGTCATATTCTTCGATTTTCTTTGAATTCTGGGAATATGTTCACCTACACAATCGACAGATTTAGAGACTAGGAATTACCAACCCTCTCCAAATGATAGTGGGGGGAGGGGGTTGAAATTTTCAACCCGAACGCCTGCACGGTGCAAAACTACTCTTTTCAGAATTTTTGATTTTACTTAGCATGAAGAGGACCTCATTCCTTACTATTATAGTTCGTCGTCTTACAATAATCATTAATTATTCATTATTATTCCATGAATAATTTCACAATTTAACCGTTTTTAACACATAAACAGTATTTTTTCAAATGAATCAACTGCAGAAAAATGATTAATAAACGCCTGTAGATAGCCTACGATCTTTGAAAACATAGTTTCCAAGGTCTACCTCGTGGATTTGGCAGTATAATTTGTGACACCTTGTTATGGACCAGTTAGGCCCATATTTAGAACCATTAAGAGGCGATGAGTCACGGTAAATTCCCCGCTTAAATTTGTAAGCACAAACCCAAGCGGGAAATCCTTCCGTCCTAATTGCTTCTTAATGGTGTCATTCGACGAGCTTGCTTTCCCTTATATGACTCATGAGGGCCCACTTAATTCCCTTCGCGAACGTTTTGGCACGTAGGCCATTGTCAGGCGGGTAGGCATGACGCGCCACCGGACAGCTGTGCTGTCGGAAAAATTCCCCGGCGTGAAGCGACGCTGTGAAAACTTGCTTCAAGTCACGTACGCCGAGTCTCGAACTTTCTCCCGTTTTTCTCTTCACGCATCGTTTTCTCACAGTTTAAAATCAAGAAAATAAATTATCTGTAACAAAAAATATATATATAAAATAATTAATTATTTGCAAAATTTCAAATAGTTCCGATGGACCAAAAATAAATAGAATGGAGAATTTATACGATTCCTTAATAAAACTAAAATAGTTTATTTTCTTTTATACTTGTTTTAATTTTACCTAGAGAGTAGATAATTTATTTTCATTTAAAAGGACTTTTTCGATTTCTTTCAGACTTGTTCATAATTTTTACCTATAAAGTGGATAATTTATTTTTAATTCAAACAATCTCTTTCCTCTAAATTAAAACGGCCTGATTAAATTTTAGAAAAGTTTTTATTATTCCAGGGATTTAGTTTTAAGTTAAATATAAACTAATGTTCATTTTTAAGTTTTATTTCTAAGTTATATTTTGTTTTCGGACCTTGCAGAAGAATATAAATGGCTATAATATTTAATGTATCGGATTAACTTCTGGAAGGCTCTAGAATTTTATTTCAAGTGATAGGTTTTTCTCCCATGTAATTGTAGGATTTAATTAGGTAGTTACATTATTGTTGCAATTAATTGTCTCAAATTTAATTATTTTTCTAACCATAATATTAATATTAAACATTCGGCAAAATAGTTTAAAAAGGGCGCGAGACGCTCGAGATCGATGGAAGGCAGCACGGAGTACGGTGTCCCCACCGCTCCGTTGCGACTCCGTTGCGTGAGTCAGGGCCAATCAGAGGCTGGCAGCTGCTCCCTTCTTCGCTCGAGCGCATCCGCCTCTAGCACATAAATACCGCCGCTCTGAGTAGGATCGTCACTCACGTCTCAGCACCAGCTCGTGCTCAGACTACTCTCGAGAACTGCTCACCTCCCAGTGTTCAGCCTCTCTCCTTTTATTGGCGATCGTTAATCAGGGTTTCCGCTCTCGTGTACGCATTAGCCAATAAACGAAATCAATCTTACTTCCTTTCTCTCCCCTTACTCTACCTCTCGCTCTCTCTCTCGCTCGCTCTCTCTCTCTATTTTTTTGCCGCTCTGGGTTTGCCCTTCCGGTGGTCTTCGGAGTAGCTCTCTGTTTCTCTCTCCCATTTTCCTGCCGCTCTGGGTTTGCCCTTCCTGGGGTCTTCGGAGTAGCTCTCTGTTTCTCTCTCTCATCTTTCTGCCGCTCTGGGTTTGCCCTTCCGGGGGTCTTCGAAATAGCTCTCTATCTTTCTCACCCTCTTTTCCGCCGCTCTCAGTTTGCCCTTCCTGGGTCTTTGGAGTAGCACTCTATCTCTCTCTTTTTCTGTGGCCTTGGGTTTGCCTCCGGGTCTTCGAGGTCACGTTCTGTCTCTCTCTTTTCGTGGCTCCGGGTTTGCCCCCAGGTCTTCGGAGTCACACTCTTTCTCTCTCTCTTTTCCGTGGCCTTGGGTTTGCCTTCGGGTCTTCGAGGTCACATTCTGTATTTTCCTTCTGTGGCTTTGGGTTTGCCTTCGGGTCTCTAGGTCACATTCTGTCTGTCTCTCCTCTCTGATCGTGGGTCCTCGGGTGCGGACCCACCACGGAAAGTGGCCCTCCGTATTCTGACGCGAGTTGGCCCATCCCTTGCAGTGGCCCACCGTCGGACAAGAACCGTGTCGGCCTGCGGGCCGCCGTTCATGGACGGGCTTCAGGCTTATCGCTACCTGCTCTTCTCACAAGGAGCTGTGAGGATCTTCCAGTCAACGCCGAGAAGTCGCCGCATCGAGGAAAAATCCATGGAAAGGTTGGATACCTTTCTCCGGAAGAGCAATCTACATCTAACAGTACAAGCAACCACAAACTTCGCACCACGACCAATGACTAGGCCTTCACCCTCTCAGCACTAAGAACCGACCGCAGACAGACACAGAGGCTGGACGTGACACGCCCGCAACACCCGTCCACCCTCTTTTGATTACCCCTTTCACCAACCATCATACCTGACAAAGGCGGTTACATCAACCTTACCTTCAAGGTGCTTCAATTTTATGAGTCTCCTTGTGTTATATAAGAGTTTCTATGCACACATTAAAATAAAAATTTGTTCATGAAATCCCATTGTTTGGACGAATGTTTATGAACAATGAGTAGTTATTGTAAAACGACGAACCATAATAGTAAGGAATCATTCGTGCTGAGAAAAATCAACATCATTTCTGAAGAAAGAAATTTTGCAATTTTTATTAGTTTATAAACAAATAAATAATTTAGACTTCCTCTCACATGCCGTCAAACATTCATAAATTGTATATTAGCTGATTTCAGGTTATGTTAAATGACCTTGTATCTCGGAAACTGTTCACTGGCTTATTTTCTCACTAAGGACCTTTTTTAAAGTCAAGAACCCAAGCTTTTGTTTTGTTTAGCTACTCTTTATTTTATCTTCTTCTTACATTTTTCACTGAGTGGCACTAGCACTGCGTCCTCTGGTACGGCCCTAACCTCATATTTTACAGTGCGCACCCGTATGTGCCTTATAAGTCTATTATGCATCTCTAAGTATCGTAGAAGTCTACTACGAATCCGTCAGTGTCACGAGGTAACTTAGTATGGAACATAACCTCAGTATATGACGTTACAACTTCCTACTGAAATAAAAGGTCATAAGTCGGTTGGTAAAACGGGGATATCTGTCAATTTGTTAAATAATACCTCTGTCAACTATTGGCGTCTTTTTAAACTTATTATAGAAACATGAATGATATTTTTACTAATATATGACGTCACAACTCGGTTAGTGAAACAGGGATGTCGGTGAAGTTGTTAGTAAATATTTCTGACAATAGGTGGCGTCATTATTCTTAAAAAGATGTAAAATTTTCATCACAACCACTTTTTTATATGACGAACATAGTTTTCAAAAAATGTTAAGAAGGAAAATTAGTCATCTAAAAAAGCTTTAGAAATTGGGTTGATACTATTTTCTGCTAAGACGCAAATGTTCAAAAAGGTAAACAGTGAAATTCTTTAATTATCTGAAAAAATTGTTCATATACAATTCTTAGTGTACCCAAAATAAAACAATTATAAGTAATAAACGTTGTACTTCATTTGGCAATATCTGAATAATGAGTCTCGGCTCGAGGTACAGAAATTCTTAACACATTCGTCTAAAATAGAAAATTTCGGACAGAGTTTATCGAGTGCGGGAACAGTGATGAAAATTTAATTATTAAAGTCGACGGATCTTCAACCAGAAAAAATTAAAATTACAGGTGCGAATGTTTCGTCCTACCATTTTGAAAGTTCTATGCATAAAAGTAGAGGAAGCACAAAGTCAGGGAGCGAAGCGCCAGATCCGATAGACTCACGAGCAGTGCGCGATAAGAATGTATCCGTATTGTATATTTTTTAAATCAAATTAATGGTGTGATTAATTAATTAATTAATGGTTGTGGTTTACGCACGTTCTAGTCTAAACCTCTTTGCGACTGGATCATGGTTGCCTAATAGGGTTTCCGCGATTTCTTCTGGAGTCAATTGATCAACCACGCCAGTGTACATATTTATTTTCACCCGCTTTTGCTTCCAGCCAAGAGGTGTATAAATTCCACGAAGAATCGTGTGCTTTGTATTCCTTTCCACTATTGCATAGACGTCACCATTGGATGTTGATAATACAGTTTGTTCTTCGGTTGGCATGGACTTACGGACACGATCTATCTTTCGCAATTCAATTGCCGGATTATTGGGAGGAAAAGTGTACCTTCGAACTTCGAATATCCGGCTTGGATTCTTGTTGGGAATAAGTCGAATGAATCTAAGTCCTTCACAATCAGATCTAAGCATTTTATAAAAATTCTTCCAGGCAGGATGAAGCGGAAGCCTAGCGCGAAGACGTGATCCGACAGGAGGACGTGACACGGCAGAAGCATTAGGTCCGGCAAGAGCAAGAGCCCTTTCTGGAGAATGGCATCTGACAAGAGGAACATTCCTTTCTGGAGAATGACATCTGACAGGAGGAACATTTCTTTCTGGAGAATGACTTGTGGCAAGAGGAACAGTACTCTCTGGGGAATGAAGTCTTTTCAGGGAAAGAGTCGCTTCTGGAATGTTTAGTTCAGGAAAATGAGAAGGTCTGCTACGAGGAACACCAGGAATAGAGTCACCATTAGGCAAACACTCGAACTGGACACTCCACTCTGCAACAAGAAATAGAGGATGATATTTTTTTAAAGCACAAAGTCGTATTTTAGTATATATCATGAGTTGTGAATGTGTTTGTAATTATTCATGAAGTTATCAACATATTTGTCAACTGTTCGCAACGTTTTATCCCATTCTGCTTGTCTCAAGCAAACCTTGACGTTGTGTAGTCTTTTGTATAATATTATTATTAGAATTAATTCATGTTTATTTACATACTCACTATTCATAAATTTACCTTTTTTGAACTACTCGAACACTTATTTTTGCAGGAGAATGGACTCTAAGCAGAGAATTAATAAATTTTAGACCTTTTCAACCCTTGAAAACGTCGGGTTGAAAAGTGTTCTACATTCTGACTATACTGAGTTTGAACGTCTTTGTTTTTTGTGCTTTTTTTCGCTGTTTTAGGATTTCGTAAGTTGTCTTTGCAAATGTTATTATATGGTTTACTATGGACAAAAATTTACGATTGAAAATATTTTTTCTATGCAAGCAAAAATATTTTATCATACTCTCAAAATCAGGATAATTAGTTAGACAATTATATTTAGCACAAAGTTATTTTAAATTCTTTCCCAACAGGCAGATATGATAAACTTTTTTTTAAATGTGTCATTCAATTAAAATACCACAGTTTGTCATCAATGAACATGATAACTAATAAGCCGTTCTTATACTCTTTAAACTCTTTTTTTTAGATACGTATTATACTACATCATCATGATAATAAAGTCCAAGAGGTAGACTAAATTCTGCTCTAATTGCTGTTCTGAAAGCATCATATTTGATGTGATGGTTTCTTTTGGTATTAAAAAACTTTTTAAAAGGAGTTATTTTTAAAAATCACCCAAATAGCGTCAATTTATCTTAAAATCAAAAATTCTAATATATTTTCGAAAATATGTGGGATAAAAAAAGTGAACATTACAAAGTTTGTTCTTTTTAAAATAACTACAAGAAGTTCCTTTACCTCTTTTCGAAATTCTATCAAAAAATTTCTTGTTATTAAATAAATATTTATGATTTCCGAAAATTTTACAAAAATGAAGCAACAGAAGAGAGTGGGGCGAACTACATTCTGACTATACTGAGTTTGAACGTCTTTGTTTTTTTGTGCTTTTTTTCGCTGTTTTAGAATTTTGTAAGTTGCCTTTGCAAATGTTTTTAAATGGAGGCATGGACTATGGAGACAAATTTATGATTGAAGATATTTTTTCTTATTAAAAAATTTTTCAAAAGGGGTTACTTTTAAGAATAACCCAAATAGCGTCAATTTTTTTTTAATAAAAAATTCTAATATATTTTTGAAAATATGTGGGATAAAAAAAGTGTACATCACAAAGTTTTTTCTTTTTAAAATAACTAAAAGAAGGTCCTTTACCTCTTTTCGAAATTTTATAACAAAATTTCTTGTTATTAAATAAATATTTATGATTTCCGAAAATTTTACAAAAATGAAACGACAGAAGAGAGTGGGGCGAACTACTAGAGTTCTTTTTATTATTATACCATTAAGCCATTTCCCTTTCGGGGTAGGCGTGACTTGCTCGGTTGGAGAATAGTAGTGTGTATATGGGTATATAGGTGTAAGGTAGGTAGGAATATAGGTATGAGGTGGATAGGTATATAAGTGTTAGGTATATATATTTTAGATTGATCTGGAATTCTCGTGTTATTTATTTAAATGACACGTTTACTCCGCAACACTGCTCCGACCCAGGTTGCTGATCAATCTCTCTAGCGATCACCCCAAGTGAAGAGCCTCACAGAATTGTTATGTATGGTTCTCCACTTGGGCCCATTAGTATCCAAGATCTTTGTTTCAGGCGTCATTCATTCTACTGTCACTCTGTTTACAAACTATTTGTCGCCACACTTTTCTGTCCTGGCATACTACTCTAGCTTCCTTCACGTCCATGCATTTTTTCATGCAAGCTCTTGTGTTTCTATGGCTTCTTATGTCTCTACGGATTAATGTCTCATTTACAGATTCTAACCATTCTTTCGGCGGTCTACCTCTGGGCATTCTGCCATTTACTTTACCTTTATACACTTGTTTGGTCAGTCGTTCATCTTTCATTCTTTCAAGATGTCCGAACCATCTTAACTGATTTCTTTCCCATGTGTCAACTATTGTCTCTTTTGCACCACATTCTTTGAGGATTGTCTCGTTTCGGACTTTGTCCATTAGTGTTTTCCCGCATATTATGCGCAGAGGTTTCATGCCGATCGCGCTAATTTTACTCCTGTCCTTTTCTTGACAGGTCCATGTCTCGCTACCGTATAGTACAGTCGGTACGAATATAGAATTGTGTATGGCCATTTTAGCTTTTTTTGATATGTTTTTATTTGTTAGCACATTGTTTTCTCACTCTTTCCGTCAAACACCATGATTTTTGTTTTATTTACGTTAATTTTGAGTCCCATGTCCTTCATGCTTGTATGAAGTTTATTCAACATTCTTTGCAAGTCCTCGACTGATTCTGCCATAACAATCTTGTCATCTGCGAAAGCTAACCCACGTACCTTAACTGTTTGGAGATCTACACCTTCTTCGTCGAAGAGTGCAGTTCTTAGACACTTATCCATGAATATGATAAATAGCCACGAGGACATAACGCATCCTTGTTTCACGCCTTGCGTAATATCGAACCAGTCACTCAGTTTCCCGTTTACCCTTACGCTCGCTTTACTACCTGTATATATTGTTTTTATTGCTTGCAGGAGCCCTCCATTTACTCCGTATTCTTTAAGAACTTCCCAAAGTTTACTTCTATTTACCGTGTCAAATGCTTTTTCTAGGTCAATAAATGCACAGAAAACTTTCTTTCCTACTCTCAAGCTTTTTTCTGTGATCTGTCTTAGGCTAAATATCTGATCTGTACATGATCTTCCTGGCATAAATCCACTTTGGACTTCCCATATTTTTTCTTCTGTGATTTCCATTACCCTACGAATAAGTATTTTTGAGTATATTTTACTTACGGTACTTAGTAGGCTGATACCTCTGTAATTACTGCAGTTGTTTTTATCTCCCTTTCTTTTGTATATTGGTACGATAATCGCTTTTTTCCAATCGTCTGGGACTTTCCCCGTCTCGATACATAAATTTATTAATTCGCACAACCTGTGAGGTATGTACTCGCCACCGTATTTGAGCATTTCAGCACTAATACTGTCTATGCCAGCAGCCTTACCGTTTTTTAAGTTCTTAATTATGTCTCGGACCTCAGTGACACAGACTTTTTCAATTGGGTTTTCTAATGCATTATGTTCTATGTCGCAGTTTTGTTGTCCTATATCTTCACCTCCTAATAGTTCTTTAAAAGAGTCTTTTAAAGCGTCTACTATCCCGTCTATATCATATAGCATTTCACCTTTGCTGTTTCTCATGCTAGCAAACTCTGTACTTTTACTTTCCTTCAACTGTTTATATAGTAGTTTCATTATTCCTCCAAAGCCGTTTTGTATTTTGTTCTCTTCTTCTGTTCTGATTTTTTCTTTACTCTCCTTGACTAGTCGTTTCATTTTCCTCTTTTTGTCTTTGTAATCATTTTTGAGTCTATTTCTCTCCTCATCGCTAAGACCTGTCATGTTTAATGTTCTCTTGTGCGCTTTTTTCTTTTCTCGCTGGGCTGCTTGAATTTCATCATTCCACCATGCATCACCAGACTTTCTTCCTACCACTGCCGTACCACACACTTCAATTGCAGTTTTAACAATGATATCCCGTAATAAAGCCCACGCGCCCTCTATATCTTTAATGCTCGTAAGCGCTTCCCAAGTTGCCCTATCTATGCGTTCGCTTAACTTATTTTGAAACTCTATTCGCACTTCCGGTTTCTGTAAATTTTCAATCTTTATTCGAGTTTGTTTCGTTTTTTCTGTTTTCTTTCTTTTCCATCCCCGGCCTAAGTTTATTTTAGAGATTAAAAGATAATGATCAGTATTGCATTCGGATCCCCTCATGACTCTTGTATCTACAACTAGTTCTCTTAGTCTTTCATCCGCAATAACGAAGTCAATTACACTGCGGTTATTTCCTTTACACCAAGTGTACGTGTGGATCATTTTATGTCGAAACCAAGTATTGGTAATAAATAGGCCCTTTTCTAGGCATAAGCTAACTAATTTTTCCCCGTTATAATTTTTTCTTGGATCCCCAAATTTACCTAGTACCCTTTCTGTATCTGTATCCTGACGTTGAACGCCGACCCACCCGTTCATATCTCCTAGCAGAATTATTCTTTCACCTGGATCGCAAGTACTTATTGTGTCATTTAAAGTGTCCCAGAAAGCGTCTTTGACTTCTCGCGGCTCACTGTCAACTGGGGCGTAGCACGCTATGATAAATAACCTTCTGATTCCTACCTTCATTCTAGCCCACAACAATCTGGGAGATACAAAATCATGATCTTTGAGATGCTGTCTTGCTTTTTTATTCATAATTAAACCGATCCCTTGACTACGATTTGATTCACTACCTACTCCTGACCATATTTCAAAACCGCCTTTCAACACCCCATTTTCTATGTTTCTACTTTCGCAACCCTTTTTCTTCGTCTCAGGTACACATAAAATATCTAGTTTCCTTGCATGCATAGTTTCTCGTAGTTCTCTTATTTTAAGGTCATTCACTCCTCTAGCATTCCAGACACCCAGTCTCCATTCATCGCCTGAAATTCGACCTTTACGTTTACCGTGTGTATGCATTTTGTCGATCCAAGTTTCAGTCCATTCCGAGGCTACTTTATTGTTTGTATTATTCATGTTTAGATTGTACACCCAACTAATACCTTTATGCGCGAAATTTGTTTTGCGAGCCGAAATCATGTCCAAGTTAAGTGATTATTCGTCGTACGGTGGATAGTCTATCTGTAACGTCAGTCCCACCAATACTTCTGTTACTGTGTGTGGGGGGGGGGGGGTGAGGACGGAGAAAGGAAACCGAGAGTCTCAATTGGTTGGTGATTTATTCTGAGAAGGTTACCAGATGAAATTTGCTCCTGGTTGAAGTATTAAAATAGTTATAATAATTAAACTGCAATATTATAAGTTTTAGGGAGAATTTAAGATGCATTTAGGAGTCTTTGAAAAAGACGCGTCAATGTAATAATATAATTTTTAATCCCTGGCAATTTGCGAAAAGCTTTAAAATGTGAGGATTTCTTGAAAAAATTTTGAAATTCCTTCGAAATCATCAAAATCAATTGAAAATTCCTACTAATGGAGAGCGGAAAAAGATCCTAAAATATTTGAAAATCCTTGAAATTCCCTGAAGCGTTATTATTTTCTTCAAATAGGCTCTTTAGGTTTGAAAAAGAGTTATATATAGACATATATTAAATTTTCTCCTGCTTGCAATATTAAAATAGTTATATTAATTGAACTGCAATATTATATTTTTGTTTTTGGGAGAGTTTAAAAATGCATTTAGGATTCTTTGAAAATAAGGCGTGAAGGGAGACGCCATCAGTTTAATTTTCGAGTTTTCCAACACCTCAAAATGTCTTGAACGATTTACCCCCCCCCCCAACCTCACTTCTATCATTACATGAAGAAAAATTTTACTTCAGCAGAAATTAATATAAATTGGTATAAAATGAAGAAAAACTCATATTTTTAAATTTCTACAAGTGCGAGTCCAAAATGGAAATAAATTCTTTATATAAATACCGGCTGAATTACTGTAAATTCCTTCAGGTTTTTTAAATTTTGCCGATTTCTCTCGATTTATCAGAATTCACTTGTAAACTTTTAAACTCTTTTAATGATTTTTTATTTCTCTTGAAATATGCAGGATATACCTTGTTTTATTTTTAGTTCTCTAAAGTCTTCGAAAAACATGGAATTCTCCGCAACTATTTCGTAATTCATTAACTTTGGTCGACGGAATTTTTATCTTCTTCTAAATTCAGGGATACAAAGAATTGGAGCGAATTCAATTACTTTATAAAAATTGAGAGAATTCAAAATAATTAGCGTGGGATTCAAACGATTTCCATCAAATTAAATTAAATTGTTTTTAAGAGTTCAAAGAATTGAGAAGAGTTTGAAAATTTCAGAAAATTTTTAAAGTATCATGGATATTTCACAGTTTTCATAAGAAATGAACAAATTAAGCAGAATTCAAAAGATAGAAGAATGCTTGGAGTGTTTAAAGGAATCAAAAAAACTTTAAATGAAATAGAAAGATTGTCTTTCATTATTTTTAATTTCTTGCGAATTGAAATCACTTGCGATATTTTTAATGAATAAAAACATGAACAAGAACTTGTATGGATTTAGGGGACCAAGAAGATAGATCGAGATCGTTGACCAGTCTTCTGTCCAAAAAAAAAATAAAAAAAATAAAAAATTCCATTTTGCGGTAAAAATATGCAAGATACGAAAAATTTAAATTTTGGGAAAAATTACACGAAGTACGAAAAAAATGAGGAAACAAAAGTTGTTTACGGTGTCTATCTACAAATTGACTTCAGACAATTTTTTTGATTAAATTGATGGTTTTTGTTTAAATCGTGATAACGCTTTAGAAAAAAAATGCCATTTTCGGGCCAAACTATGAATGACACGAAAGAATATTAATGAGGAAAACTGTTCACCTCAAAATGATCTCAGAATGATACTCAGAATGATACTCAGAATGATACTTTTCTCAGGGTAGCTAAAAATAAAAATTAGTGAAAATAAGGAGCAAATATTAGAGTTCTCATGAAAAATAAAATTTGTACATTATTTTGCAATATCTGAATAAGCAATGTCAGACTGAGGTACATAAATAAATATAATATACATTTGATATTATAGTGTTGAATATAATGTAAAAAAGTTCCCATGCTGGATCAAATGTAGTGTGAATCACGAGATACGTGATGAGAATGTGTTCGTTAAAGACGAAAGAGCTTTAACAAAAGAGAATTCACAATCACCAAATTACAGTTGTCGTTGCTTTGACCTTCCATTTTAAAGGCCTAGGGGACTATGGAATATTACTCTGGAATTGATATTATTAACTAGAGTCTTGGGAAGATGTCTGGGATGACTATTTTGAATCCGGAATTTGTTTAGCAGTTTTAGTTAAATTCAGATGAAGCATGATTCGTCAATCATGATTAACTTGCGAAACGTTCTACCATGAATTTGTAATCTATGGTTAGCTAACCGTATACCCTGTTTGCAATAAAGTCTAGTTGCTGCGTATTCCGGTTGTAACGGCGATTCTGATTGGCTGAGTCACGAAACTTGTGTTTGCGCGCCATCTCTGGCACGCCGAATCAAATAAATAGGCATCTGACGTCACTAATTACGCGTTCTTTACTTGCTCTGCCGAAGCGTCTCCCAAATAACATTAATCAAACTAATTAATTGAAGTGGTGTTCTCTCAAGCAAAAAGGAAAGGAAGAATAATATTTTGAGACCATATGTCATTTTGAAATACAAATCATATTATATTTACCAGTAGAATTGAGGATAACTGCCAAGGATAAGATCAGAGTATAATCAATCTTCATCTCTTCTATTTAATTTGGGGAAAATCTGAATATAGTATCAATGAAGAATTGGTTCACCAATGTAACTAATGAATTTTCCAGTGCTTCATTAACTGATATGATTTATACTGCAGCCGTTATCTTTTATATTGGAAGCGTCAAGGTTGTCCTTCTGACATACGTACATTTGATAAGAGTCAGTTTCGAATAAAAAAATTTGTTCAAAAATTGCATTAGCACTGATGTCATCATTTATGTATTATTTTACGTCTTATGAAACACGGAAAAATCTACTCATTTGTAACTTGCATAGGGACGGTTTCAAGCAGTCTCCTTAATAATGTTTCTTTTTGTAAGAAAATTTCAGAATAAAAAAATATTTTGAAGAGTTACACAAAAATAATTGGTTTGAAGAGCAATTTATTTTTTTAACTTGATTTTTAAACGTAAAAATTTAGTTTGCAATACAAAAATTTTATTGTAGGCACATCAAAGAAAAGTGACATTTTATATGTGAAGAACAGTTTTCTTTATTTTAGTTCAAATTAAGTTACACTATGGGCGCGTGCTGGGTATACAGTATTTTTCTATGAATTGAGATGGTGAACAAAATTTTCAATTATAAATTAAACTAAAAGTGGACTTGGAATAAACTAGCTGTGAATTTGATCTCATTTCACGAGCACTTTGCTTCCAGTTAGAAAATGTATTTTCTTCCTCATAGAGGAAGCATTAGTTATTTTTTTCAATAATAAACAAACCAAAGTCTTCATTTTGATCAATTTAAAAATAGAAATTTACAACAAAATTACAAAATAATATAATTTTTTTTTAAGTACAAAGAAAAATCTGACAAATCAAATTTTGTATTCGAAATCAGTGCTCCCAATTTGGCTCCAAACGGCACTGCGCATGCATCGCACCAGCAGCCTCATTGGGTGTTGATCGCGCGCCTATTTGAAATAATTAAATATGCAAATCAATTTCTCGCAATAAGTAATAATCATAGAGTATAAAAAAATATTATTAATGATTTGAAGTTTACATTGGTGAAGGAAGGTATTCCTTTCTTTGAATTTCAAATGAATAATTCATTTATAAAAAGTAAAATCAAATAATTATTTCACCTTGACCTCTGAAAGACTATTTTGTGATCTGGAAATTAATTGTCAGTATTTCCATAATGATGATTTATTATAAAACATTGATTTACACATGTACTAGTTTCAAAAAAGCGCGCCATTGACAGCCAATGAGACTGCCGATGCAATGCATGCGCATTGCAGTTGGGGAGCCGGATTGGGAGCACTGTTCGAAATGATAATTTTTCGAGCTTTCGGCTTTTACAGGATATTTGAATCAATTACATTAACCTTTATCTACTTTTTCTTGCGTAGAATCATCTGAATTAATACGCGGAAGATTTTCTTCTGCTATTGACGATTGAAATCTTGGACGACGTTGATCCGTTAGAGGTTTCCTAATAGTTCAGAATTCTTTCGCACTTACGCCCTTTTAAAGTGCCAAACTTGGACGCTTAGGCTCATTTGAAATTCTGAAATTTGGCAGTAATGCCCTTTTGGTGTTCCAAATTTTGGCACATATGCCCTTTTGTGTGCTAAACTTTGGCGCCTATGCCCTTTTAGAATTCCACACTTTGTCGCTTAAGCCCTTCCGGAGATCATAACTTTGGCACATTTGCCCTTTTTTTGTGCTGGACTTTAGGAAGTTAGCTTTTCTGGAATTTCAAACTTAAGCGTTTATGCCTTCTTAGAGTTCAAAACTTTGGCACTTACGCCCTTTCTAAAGTGCCAAACTTTGACGCCTAATTTCTTTTGGAATTCTAAACTTTGGCGCTTGCGCCCGGTGTCACGAATCCCCATAAGCAAAAGAACAAAGGGTATTTATGTTGGTTTTAGTTTATAATGTCCAAATAACTGTTAACTATAAGAAAGTTTTGGATTCTCGTGAATATCGAGGACCCGAAATTCAAAAAAACACAGTGAATTTAGTCCCGGTTTTGGGGGTGATGGTGGCCCTAAGTCCAGGGACCCCGAACAAAGGTAAACTAAGTATTTAACGAAAATGAGGAAGAAAGTTGGCTGTTGCATATTAAAATGAATGTGTTTCCTGCTTATGTGCTCAAAAAGTTTGCGGGCCGTTGAGAATCTCGTTTGAAAGGAGAGCATCTCTTAAATAATCGGTTCAGATACTCTGTCGCTCGCTTGATTAAACCATTCGAAGACACAGCATCCAAAAACACATCATTTCTTTGCAACAAAACACCTTGCAAAATACTTCAAGTGGGAAGCACGCACTTTTGCGTAACGCATAATGCGTGACGCAGTTCCATAACCAGACGCACGAAAAAATTATTTAACAGAAAATCGCTCACTTTTATAAATATTAGACTATTTGTCTACGAAAAACGCAGTCGATCGAACCACTCTTTCTACCATGTGATATAGACAACGAGGTGCGATCAAATTCGAAACGATGGTTTCGAGATCTCTCTTTCTATCGTATGAGGTAGATAGAGACGATCCGATTGTGTTCCAATGACAGGTCATACTTTTCGTTTCAAAACAATTATTCTCTCTCTCTCTCTCTCTATCTAATACTTTTTCTGAGGGCCTTGCTCCTGCTAATTTCAATTTATTCCGAATTGGTGGCCCCGCCTGAATGGTGGGGGCCCTGGGGCCATGGCCCCACCTGACCCCGTGGTAAAGGCGGCCCTGCTTCTTCTTCTTCTTTGTTTTTTCGTCGAATCTTTAAGCCTGTTGGGTAGCTATGACAGAGCCACCAATTTGGAACTATTCAGAAGAAATTTGAATTCCAATTGAATATTAACAGGAAATCTTATAGTAAATAAATAATTTTAAACCGTAGAATAACATTTTTAATTGAAATGAATTGATATTCACTGTTTTTTTGCATTAACATGCTCCAATAACTTTTAGATACTACTTTGCGATATATATGTGTCAGGCGTGTCAGGTGGCGCTGTTGTCAAGGTCAAAAACAGGCTCATTCGATCGCACGAAATAATCCGATCAGGTCCATCGGATTTACTAGGCATCGGAGCCCCACTGCTCTTCGACGTGAGCTTGCCATCGTGCTTATTCGCTATTTAAACGCGTGTGCTTTCCGCTTCGAGTGAAAAAAACGCAACGTCATGAAGCAGTTGCACAGGTAGGCCGTTATGGTACAGCGCCTCAACGCTCTTGTTTTGTCACGCCTGAGTGAACAACGCACATCCTCCTGCAGCTCCTCCCGCCCATACCCACGACGCGGCGTCAATTCTCGGAAGGCCTAAATCAAGGGGCACTAAATCAGGGGTTCACTGTATATACTTTTCTCAGTCTTCTGAAATCAACTATCTTCTTGCATTGTTTCTAATAATGAATTTTCTGATTATAATATTTTTTATGACATTAAAAAAAGGAATAGTATATTGTGCCCTTGATGCACATGATATTTTATGTAACAAAGATATGATTTACAAGTTTATCACGACTGACATTTGAGCTTAGGTTGTTGTCGTACACGGGTGACAGCAATGCGCATTTTCTGTCGCTTCACCTGTTCTGTAAACGGCTAATTTCAGAGCTCAAAAGACGCTGATAAAATGCCTAAATTATGCTTGCGTTACATACAAATTTTGAGAACCTTTTAAATATTATATTATTTGGAAGATTGTTTTTTTTTATAGAATAATGGCTGGAAGTGAATGCTCCTTAGAGCTTCAATATTTGAAAACTGAAACTTCAGATTCAGTTTAGACCTGTAGAAGTGAACTGCAATGTTCACAAAACGTCGGCAAGATTTGTAGTTTGGCACACGATTGAAACCTGAAACACCTCCCAGATAACAATTTGCTCACACCTTACCTGCGTGGTGTTTGCACGCGTGTTGACCGATCGGCACGATATGAGGGCAAGAGTGCAGACATATGTGTTCTCATATGCGTCGCATATGCGCCGCACGCGTGTCGGCACATGCGTGCCAGCGTCGTGCTAGCATGCACGTGTTTTGAGTTATAATTATTGAAAACAAGATGTTAAAAATAACATAAGTAACAGGAAACATTGTATGACCTTTTTAAGAAGAGACTCCTATGTTGAAAGGTGTTCTTTCACAACTGATGATGCAACATGTATTTATTCCAAAAGCGACATACACAAAATTATTCCTGCTGCCTCTTAAATAATGTATTAGCAAGAAATATATATTTATCTGAAAATATTTTGTTATTTCGAACCATTTAAATTATTCAACACAGAACGTTTATTCATCACTTTTGTTAAAAAACGAAGGAATTTTAAAGAACACTATACTTTTGAATCATCCAGTTAATTACTTTCAATTGTTTTTCAAGTTGCATATTTTTAATTGTTCTACTACTGAGATTTAAGAACTTAAATCTCAGAAGTCGGACGATTAAAAATGTGCGCTTGAAAAACTTGTTTCCGATCATTTTAAATCTGAATATAGTAAATATAGTAAAAAATAGTGAACCATTTTCCGAACCAAAACCCAAGAAAAAATGTTTATTTAATTTGAACAAAAATAATTATTCACTTTTACTTCGACTTTTTGTCTGTAAAGTAAACTTGGAAAATAACAAAAATGTAGAGCATGAAGCGAATTTGATCAGAGTTTTATTTTTACACAACTGCTATATTATGTTTTTAGTAATAATGCGCTTTTTGTGCCACACTCTTCACCGCAAGCTATATGCCGACATTTTGCCCTAAGTACCTGACGAGCATGATAGGCGCACGCTGTGCTGCATATCATGCAGACCGTGTGCGGGCACTATGTGGGATTACTTATCACCCTCATAACGTGCTGTCACTGTGCTTGCATTGTTGCCGACACATCGTGCTTGCATGCCATGCGCCCATGTGCGTCCGCATGCATTGTTATCTGGGCTCCTTTCATTACAATGAATCATCGTGAAAGCTTTAGACATTATTTTCGAATATTGCCAGTAAATGAAAGGTGACAGTACAGAACTAAATAGCCTTTATTTTTATTTGAACTGGGTTTATTGCGTTAAAAATTCTTAAAAAAGCAAATAGATATTATGATAAGAGGATTTTATCCAAATATCGACCGGGGTCGGAGCAGTGTTGCGAAACAAACGTGTTATTTGAACAAAAAACGCAAAAAAATTTGATTCGTCTAAAAATATACCCCCCCCCCCCACACCTCTCATGTGAACTCCATGATCCCGAGCCAGAACCGAGTGAGTCACTCTTACCCCGAAAGGGATATGGCCTAATGGTATAATGATAATCATGTTTAATTACATAAAATTTGAATTCAAATTTTAAAGTAATAATAATTTTTTTCAACCTTTTCGTATTGATATTTCATGAGTTTATTATCATACAATGACATATATATGTTATTTGTATATTATTATTTATATTACTATCTTTTTCCGGTTTTTCAGCCAAAAATGTCGTTAATACTACCGTGATATTCTTTAATTCTGATTTTCTCGGACAAGAATAATTTATTTGAATCAAACCTTTATTATCCTCATTTTGTATCCCCATCCAATTTTAGGCTAGTTCATTTTGAAATTTTCAAGTTTCTTATTCATTTCTTTGAACCTGGATAACTTTTTGTACTCAAATTTTTTTGTCTAAATTTGGCAGCAGTCTACCTGGAAATTAAACTTTTTTTAAATCTTTAAACAGTGATTTCGATTCTAAAGCTGATTTTAAAATGAAATTTTAAACTTAAAGGATTCATTTCGCAAAAAAATTTGCAACTCTCATGTTTTAATAATACAAAACATGTACTTTGAAAAAAAAATTTAATCATTCTATAATAATAAAAATGACTAATAACATGATTGCTATATGAGTTCATATTTCTCAACAAAATATTGTAACCAAGTTTGTTACAAAATATTATCTCTGGAAGAGATTAATTCACAATTTTTTGAATTGAACATTTTCGAACCCACCTATTAGTATCTAAAATGTGTAGCTACCAAAAAGCTGTACTTCAGTTTATAATAGAACTACTCGTTTATAGAGTTGCTTTAACGATACACTAGGTATTCTTGACGACGTGGTTGATAAGACCTGCGCAAGCAGTCCTCAAAAAATGATTGTGGTTTTTGGATCAATACAAATTTGGTTGACACTATTTTTTATAAGACGCATATATAAAATAGATCAACACTATAATTTATTAATTATCTAAAGGAAATTGTTCGTATACATTTCTTTGGTTAACTAGAATAGAATAATCACAAGAAATAAAATGTGTACTTTATTTTGCAATATCTGAATAAGCAGTCCCAGTCCGAGGTACAGAAATTAATAACACAAGCCGAAGGATCTTTAACAAAAGCAATTCAAAATTACAAAATTACGGTTGTCAATATTTTGACCTTTAAGTTTAAAATTTGTACGCATAAACGTAGGGTAAGCATAACTACCGAATGCGGAGCTTAAGATCCGACAGACGCGTGCGGAACGCGCGATGAAAATGTTTCCGTGCTGCACGCATCTTTTTCAATCGAATTAATGGGGTAAAGAATTGTGGTTTACACACGTTTTACTACAAAATTCTTTGTGACTGATTCATGGCCGCCTAATGGAGTTTCCGCGATTTCTTCTAGTGTCAATTCATCAACCGCACCAGTGTACATGTTCATTTTTGCCCGCCTTTGCCCCCATCCAATATGTGTATATATTCCACGAATAGTCGTATGCTTGTTTGTTTTTTCCAATATTGCATAGATGTCACCATTGGACGTTGATAATACAATTTGTTCTTCGGTTGGCATGGGTTTATGGACATTCTTAATTTTTCGCAAACGGATTGCTGGATTATCGGGAGGAAACGTATATCTTCGGAGTTCGAATAGCCGGTTTGGATTCTTGTGGGGAATAAGTCGAATATATCTAAGTTCTTCGAACTGGAATCCAAGTATTTGAGAAAACCTTTTCCAGACAGGAGGGGACCTGTACCTTTCACGATGAAGTGGCTCGGCAGGAGGAGGACGCCCGGCAGAAGACCCGGCAGAAGAATGTGGTCTGGCAAGAGGAATAGTCCTTTCTGGATAATAACTTCTGGCAAGAGGAATAGTCCTTTCTGGAGAATTTGGTCTGGCAAGAGGAACAGTCCTTTCTGGAGAATTTGGCCTGGCAAGAGGAAGAATCCTCTCTAAAGAGTGTGGTCCGGAAAGAGGAAAAGAGGTTCCTTGTGTCTGCCTGGCAGGAGAAGACGAAGAAGGCCTACAACGTGGAATACCTGGGATAGGATCGCCATTAGGCAAACACTCAAACTGGGAACAGAACTCTGCAACAAGAAATAGAGGATAACATTTTTTTAAGCAGAAAATGTTAATTGTTTTTATTTATATGCTCAGAGTAGGGATTTTTTTCCTCTCTAATTTCCAACTGAGATTTCATAAGGTGATTATTTATTTAAAGAAACATTATTTGACAATTGCAAATGGCAGATTTTTGGAAAACAGAACTCTATTGGCAAATAATATTTTGGCAAATTATTAGTAATTCAGTGAACTCTCAGTGGGAAATTCATGAGATAAAAAAATCCCAACTGTAATCATCTTCTTGTAAGTTTTTCTACAATTTTTTGGGGTACGTTGTTCAACATTTTTTTTGACGACTTGGAAAAAAAAAATAATTTCAGAGTTAAATATTCATTTCTCTTTGGTTGATAAAGAATTTTTGCAACTGAAAGTTCAAGTATTCCAGTTATTTTGCTTATTATTATGATTGAAGGTTAATCTTTTTTGGTTAAAAATTGTATCATTTGGTTGAAAATTCAATTATTTAATTCGAAATTAAACGATTTTGAAAGAAAATCATTTCATTCGGTTAAAAATTTAACTGTTTTGTTGAAAATTCGGGTTTTGGTTGAATGACACTGTTTTCAATTAAATTTTTTTTTAATATATGAACTATCAATCTTTTAGTTGTGGATTCATCTTTTTTGTTAAAAATTAATTTTTTCCATTGAAAATTTAACTATGACATTTTTGGTTGAAAATTGATCTTTTTTAGTTGAAAATTCATATATTTTGTTTAAAATTCGTCTTTTTTTACTAAAAAATTAATCTTCATAGTTGAAAATTCATCTCTCTGGTTTTAAATTGCACTATTGTGTTTAAATTGATCTTTTGTAGCTGAAAATCCCTGTATTTTGTTAAAAATTTCTCTCTTTGGTTTCAAATTAAACAAACTTATTTGAAAATTCGTCTTTTTTGGTTGAAATTTTGTCTATTACATTTTTCATTGAGAATTCATCTTTTTGGATAAAAATTTTATCATTTAGTTGAAAATCAACTTTTTTGTTAAAAATTCGCCTTTTTGGCTTAAAACTTCAAGAATCTGGTTGATATTTTTCTGTCTTGATTGCAAATGTAACTATTTTGTTGAAAAATTGTTTTTCTTCGGTGAAATATAACTGTTTTGTATTTAAAATAAAAATATTTTTCATTTGAAATATCAACTATAAGATTTTTTAAGACCTCATCTTTTTCATACAAAATTATTTATTTAATTAAAAAAATGCATGTATTTTGTTAAAAGTTTGTCTTTTTTTGGTAGAAAATTATCTTCTTGGTTGAAAATGTTTTTTTTGTTGTTGAAGATTCATCATTTCAGTTGAAAATTCATCTCTTTGTTAAAAAATTAACTATTTTATTAAGATTTTTTTTTGCTATTCATTTTTTTAAATGAAAATTCAACCGTTCCATTTTTTGTTGAAAATTTATATTGTTTAGTTAAAACTTTAACTATTTGGTTGGATATTTCTTTTTTTTTATTTTAAAATACATGTATTTTGTTGAAGTCTTTCTTGGTTGAAAATTTATACTTTTTAGATGAAAATTCAAAGTCTACTAAAAATTTTTCTGTTGGTCTTAGAATATTGTAAATCTTCTTGAAGTGGAAGTAGTAATTAGGTAAATCTAAAAAAACATTTTCAGAAAGAAATAATTAATTTTCAAAAAGAGATTCATAGCCCAAAATAGAAAAGCTGAAATTTTTCTCCCAAACTGAAATTCAAAATTTTCTATAACATTCCTTGTTTTAGAAATATTATGTGGGTCATGACTAACCTAATACTTTCATTAAAAATTGTAGCAAATATGACACGTAAGTTATGAATAAAGTTTTGTGAAAATTAAATTTGGATATATATTTCTAAAATACAAAAGTAACTAAAAAAGTAGCGATTGTCACTTTTTTGGGGAAATGCAACTAAAAAAAAGTTACATTTTGAATCGGTTCAAAAAAAAATCATCGCTGACATTTTTACAGTTCACGATAGAAGAATTTTCAGTTGCAAATCTATAAAATTGAATGTAGTAAAAACTGTGAAATTTTCAAAATTGAATAATTTTTCATTTTCAAAATTGAACTATTCCAAAAAGTGCATTTAGAATGGGATAATTTCCTTTTACTCACATTAAATATTTTAGGAATCTGCAATGGCAAATATTCACAATTGAAGTAATTTAAATTGCAAATCGTTAAGATTGAAGAATTTGAAATTTGAAATTAAAAACTTATCTTTTGATCTATAAAAATCATCGAAATTTAAACATTTTTATATACACATCTTTAGAATTGAACAGTTTTAAGTTTTACAATTTAAAAATTTTGACGCTTTATCTTCGAAGTTTTTTCAATTTGGAAGATTAAACATTCAAAAGTCGAATATTAATTTTCAAAATTTAGCAATTCTTACTTATGCAAGTGCTAAGTTTCAAATTAAATAGTCCGTGTAGAAATTTCAGAGTGGCCCTAGTCGGGGCCAGATCTGGCAAAATCTGGCCCCAATCGGGTATCCCAGTTAGAGCCATACTAGAAATGAAACGCCTAATCCGATCAGGGCCTGACTGGAGTATCCATAATGAAGGCCTGATCTGGCCCTGAACAGGCCCATTCTAATTTTTATTTATAAAAATATTATTAAAATATAATTTATTTAATAAAGAAGTAAACAATTAATTAAGAATATTAAACATTATATAAATATTTTGAAAAATATTCTGAAACTTGTCGTTAGAGTCACCTATTTTGTTGAAAATTTATCTTTTTTGATAGAACATTAATCTCCTTGGTCGAAAATGTATGCTTTTCGGTTAAAAATGTAAGAATTTTGTTGAAAATTGGTACTTATGCTCAAAGTTAATTTTTTATCAGAGTTTTTATCTGAAAATTTAACTATTCCATTTTCAGTTTATGAGATAAAAATTCGACTATTTGGTAGGAAATTTAGGAATTTGGTTGAAAAGTCGTCTTTTTGGGTAGAAAAAATTAATCTTGTTTGCTGAAAACTAACTTCTTGGTTGGAAATTCCACGATTTGGTTGAAAATTTATCTTTTTTATTCAAAATGATCTTTTCTGTTAAAAATTTATCAATTTATTAATTTTAAAGTCACTGTTTTCTATAATATTAGACCTTTCAGCTTAAAAACTTTACTCTTTTGTTGAAAAAACAGCTTTCATTGTAGAAAAGTTAGCTTTTTTTGATGTAAATAAACTTTTTTGATCAAGAATCAACTGCTTTCTAAAAAATTTGTTTTTCTTCTTGAAAATTCTAATATTTGATTGAACTTTATTCTTTTTTGTTTGAAAATTCGACAATTTGATTGAAAAGCGTTTTGGCACGTGGAGAAAAGTATAAAAAAGTGAGGTTATAATGCCACAAAGTTGTCGACGCTTTCTCGAAGTTCACTGTCGTAAATCTTAGAGAGCTGGATAATTCTAGTTTGATGTGAACACCTCACCCCGGTCTAAAAACTTTGCATAAATGATTAATAAGGTGAATTGAGAATTATTTGAAGCGATTTATCCACATGACTTTACCGGTATATCTATTTACTGTTCGTCACTTTTGCAAAGTTGTCTTCCTTTCGTCCGTTCGCTGCCAAATAATCGAACGGAAGACTAATCGAATACATTCGAGATTAGCGCGGCAAATTCAAATCTAAATAAATAATACATACATTTTTTTACATTTTGTTCAAATGAATTTAGGCTTTTCTTAGTTTTCTTCTCGTTTCTTATATCCTTTGCATATGAGAAGTTAAATTTAACTAATTAACTTCAGGTTAGTCATTGAAATGAAAATTAGTTGAATATTCACTAATCAAGACAGGGAGTAATTTTAAATTTAATTGATTCTAATTATTAAACTAACTATGAATTATCAGAGGGTAGCCCGATGTAGCCCCCACCAGGACCACAACAGTAGCCATGGTCAGGGCCGCATTGGGCTAACCCGATCGGGGCCACGTCGGGAATAAGGATCGAATTGGGCAATTTCTCCACGGGGTTGTGTGATTTTGATCATTTACATTCAAAATTTTTTTCATTTTGGAAGGCTTACAATTGAAAACTTGACTCTTAATCTTGAAATTCGTCCAAATTCAAGAATTGTTATTGATACATCCTTAGAAATGAAGATTATTCAATTGAAAATCTCAAAAAATCCCAAATTAACTCAATTATTTATCTCTTTGATTCTAAATTCTGCTGGCATAAAATCTTATATTTGAATAAAAGTCACAGATTACTGAGAGTCAATTAAAATTACAATCAAGATTAAAACTGTTAGACTGCATTTTGAATCAAAAAAGTGTAATTTACGTATAGATTAAAAAATATAAATAGAATTATAGATATATTATATTATGATATTCACCAATAGAATTGAGAATAACCACCAAGGATAATACGAAAGTATGAACAATCCTCATCTTTTCCAATTAAAAATAAAACTGATTAATGTACTAATGAAGAATTGGATTAAGAATTTAACTAATTGATATTCTGGTGCCTTATTGGATTATATAATACACATCCTATAGTCTTTATCTCATGGATTATAAATATTGGCATCAAGCTTGTTCTTCTGAGATTTTTACATTTGATAAGAGTCAGTTTAAAAAAAAAAAAATTTACTTACGCATTAATTTCCTAACATTTTAAGTAAAAATATTTAATTTTCGACAATAAAGACGGATTTTCAACCAAATAAATACATTTTTATTGATATACTTGAATTTTCAAGTAAAAAAGATGAATTTTCAACCAAAAATGAAAGGTCAAGTTTCATTAAAAAAAAATAATTAAAAAAAAAGAAAATTTGAAAAAAGTAGTTAAATACTTTAGCTAATGAAATGAATCTTCACAAAAAAATGCATTTTCAACTTTTAACAAAGTATTTGAAATTTCAACAAGAAATATGAAGTTTCAACCAAAAAGAATAATTTTCTGCCATGAAGGATTCACTTCAGACCAAGAAAAAATAGTTTATTTTGTAGTAAAAAAAATTAATTTTTAAGCAAAACAAAAAACGTTTATCTTTAAATTTCAACTAAACACAACGCAAAACGCAAAAGGTATCAAGGTAAAGACCATGGAATCTGCAACGAATATTAGTGCCATTTTCCCTAATCAATTTGGTAGTTAAGGTGCAATGAACCGTAATATTGGAAAAAAAGTAATTGTTTTAGACGAAAGTAAACATAGAAAATTTCGAAAACCAATCCATAAAAAAAATTTTGAATGCGATTTTCAAGTTTAGCTGGCTAAAGTGCATTAGAAAAATATAGCGTCATTAAATGTACAACATTTTTTTTTATATTTATAGACTATTGTTATAAAAACCGATTTGAAGTGAAGGCATTATGAAATCAAAAAAATCTTCTTGACAACGAGCATGGAAAATTGACATTCTAAAAATGTGTGAAATTGATGTTTTATAAAAACCAAAAAAAGACGAATTTTCGACAAAACAGATGGATCCTGAACCAAAACAAATTAATTTTAAATAATTTTGTTGATATTTAGAATCTTTTAACAATTTTGGATTTTGTTAGTGTTTTTATTCGGAGAAACTTGAATTTTCAACAGTTGAAAATTCAGCTGTTAAAAAAGGAAGAATATTGAGAATTGATGAAAATTGAAAATTGAATTTTCAAAAGTTAAAAATGGACGAAACTTGAAAATGGAAGAGAATTGGTTTAATTTTAATTGCTGTAGATATAATTTGTAATATTCTTCAATTTTAAAATGTTCAAAAGTTAACCTCCGAAAATTCAACTCTTGAAAATTAAGCTTTTAAAAATAATGGACATTGAAAATACAAAAAAAATCGTGCGTATAGTGCGCGTATTTATTTTTTAGTCTTGGTATAAAATGTGAGACAAGTTGATGTTCGGTTGCGATTTTTTAAAAATAAGCTTAGCCTATTTATTTAAGAAAACTTAAATTGTATATTTGCTTATAAATATTGTTTAAATAATTTTTGTTTAATATTTAAGTGGATGGACTATTCGAGCCGAAATTTTGGGATGACTAACCAAACTTGAAAACAATATTTTTCCCCCTTTTTCTCATTTTACCACAAAAGTATGACTGAATTATTAAAACCCAATTAGAAAATCTAACTATTTTTGGTTTGAGTTTAATTTTTTTTTTGGTGAGTCTACTATTATATTTTTGTTTGAAAGTTAACCTTTTGTGATTAAAACTTTGATTATTTGGTCAATAACTTGATGAATTTGCTCAACATTGAACAGTTTTGTTAAAAAGTCATGCTTGTGTTGAAAATTCTTTTTTTTTCTTTTCTTGCTTTTTGGGTTGAAAATTCAATTATTTTGATAGACAATTCAACTTATATGGTTAAAAATGAACATCTTGGTCAAAAATTTATCTTCATATTGAAAATTCAACTATTTGAATAGAAAATTCGTCTTGTTACATTCAACTATTTTGTTCAAAATTTATTTTAACTTTAGTTGAAAATTAATTTTTTGAACTGAAAATTCAACTCTTACATTTTTGCTTGAAAATGAATATTTTTCATTTGAAAATTCCACTTGTTGTTTGAAAATTCCAGTATTTCCTTGATAATTTGTCTATTTATTAGAAAATTGATATTCTTGGTTGAAAGTTCATCTTTTTGATTAGAAATTCAACTAACTATTTAACTTAAAGTTTATTAATTTTATTTAAAAAATTTCTATTTTCAGCTAAACAATACAAGGTGCGGAAAAAATGTTAGGAAGCAGAATTGTTCATCTCAAAAAGATGTGAAATTTTTATTAAAACCATTTTTACATCGTTTTTTCTCCTAAGTGTCACTAAAATAAAATAATTATAAGCAATAAAATTTGTACCTCATTTTGCAATATCTAAATAAGAAGTCGCGGCCCGCGGTACATAAATTAATAACACATTAATTCAATGTAGAAAATTTCGCATTTTGGACAGAGTTTAATCGGGCGCGAGACCAGTGATGAGAACATATTTGTTAAAGCCGACGGCGCTTTAACAAACAAAAAAATCAAAATTACAAAATTGCTGTTGCGAATGTTCTAACCTTTAATTTTGAAAGTTCTATGCATGAAAGTAGAGGAAGCACAAATATTGAGCGCGACGCACTAGATGAGATAGACGCAAATGGCGCGCGATAAGAATGTATTCATGCCGGGCACACATTTTTTAAATCGAACTATTGATGTGAAGAATTTTGGTTTACACATGTCCTATTCTAAACCTCCTTGTGACTGGATAATGGCTGCCTAATAGAGTTTCCGCAATTTCTTCTCGAGTCAATTTATCAACCGCGCCGGTGTACATGTTTATTTTTACTCGCTTTTGTCCCTTTTCATGAGGTGTATACATTCCACGAAGAATCGAGTGCCTTTTGTTTTTTTCTAATATTGCATAGACGTCACCATTGGAAGTTGATAATACAATTTGTTCTTCGGTTGGCATGGGCTTACGGACATTGTTTATTACTCGCATCTGAATTGCTGGATTATCAGGAGGAAACTTGTATCTTTGAAGTTCGAATATTCGGTTTGGATTGTTGTAGGGAATAAGTCGAATAAGCCTTAGTTCTTCAAGAGGAAATTCAAATACTTGAGTAAAATGTTGCCAGGCAGGAGGGGACCTGGACCTGTCACGAAGAGGTGGCGCGGCAGAAGTAGATGCCTTGGCAGAAAAATGAGGTCTGGCAAGAGAAAGATTTCTTTCTGGAGAATGGCGTCCGACAGGAGAGATAGTCTTTTCTGGAGAATGTGGTCTGGCAAGAGGCAGAGTCTTTTCTGGAGAATCACGTCTGGCAAGAGGAACAATTCTTTCTGGAGTATGCGGTCTAGCAAGAGGAAGAGTCTTTTCTGGAGAATCACGTCTGGCAAGAGGAACAGTTCTTTCTGGAGTGTGTGGTCTGGCAGGAGGAATAATCTTTTCTGGAGAATGACTTCTGGCAAGGGGAGTCCTTACTGGGGAATTAATTCTTTCTAGAGGGAGAATTCTTTTTGGAAAATTTAGTTCAGGAAAATAAGAAGGTTTGCTACGAGGAACGCCAGGAATAGGGGCACCATTAGGCAAGCACTCGAACTGGGTACTCAACTCTGCAACAAGAAATAGAGAATAATATTTTTTTAAGCCCAAAATCGTATTTTTTATATATCATGAGTTATAAGTATGATTGTAATTGTTAATATTATATTATTGCAATTTATAATATGCATTGTTATTGAAACACACGTATTTTCATCGTCTGTTTTTCATGATTAAAAAAAAGTGCGCATAGAGGAAAGAAAAATTTGTTAGATAAAATGTTATTGTACCTTGTGTATTTTTCCAAAAAATTCAATTTTTTACTTGTAATGTTATCATTTACGATTAAAACGAAAACTACGCCTCCTATCAAGAAAATTATTGATGAAAACTTTGTAGCTATTTTTTGGATGAGCAACTTTGACCTCAATATTTTTTTTCTCAGCTTGTGCTGTTTGTCTAAAAATTTAATTTATCTTTATTTTTACTGCTGTTTTTTGCGAGTTCAAAAAAAAAAACGCGTCGTGTCAAAAAAGTGATTAATAAAAAATTTTTAGATTTTTTTTTAAGCACAATTTTTGTTTGCTCATATTCTTTTGTATCTTATACAGTTTGACCGCAAAATTGAATTTCTGATTTTTCATTACTTGTGCGATCAAAATTTGAACTTTCGATTTTGCAAGAAAATTCGAATAGTTGTTATAACAATCTTGTACGATATTCAAAAAGCAACGTTTTTCTTTTCTTGCCTCCTTTTTATATCGTGCGTTGTTTGGCTTAAAATTTTTATTTTATTTTATTTTTTTTAATTTTGTAAATGCTATAACACTCGTCATTTGTTTTTCATCAAAAAATGTCATTTGGATAAATTGTTCGTCTTTGCAAATACTATGAGAATTCTCAAATTCTAAAAAGTTGGTCTTAAAAATTTTGAAAATGCTCTAACTTTTTGAATTTTTATCCAAAATGGATGGCTAACGAACTTGACCTTCAAGTCAAATTTTACACAAATCATACCTTCTCTGATGAGAATGTAATAAGGACTTTTTTTACGTCTTTTTTTGAAAAATAATTACGATGTTGTTATTATTATAATTACTGTCATTAACATAACCCGACTAACCTAATATGCAAACATATCGACAAATTTTGTAAAAAAAAAATGTTTGAAACAAAATTTTTAAAGAAAAACTGTAGAAAAAAAAAATTTTTAAAAAAAATGGTTGAAGGAAAGTTAAAAAAAAAATTTCGAGAAAAAGCTTTTGGAAAAAAAATGTTGGAAAAAATTTTTGTTGGAAAAAAATTTTTTTATTGAATTAAAAAAAAAGAAAAATTAATTGTTTGAAAAAAAAGTTGAAAAAAATTATTTTAACAAAAATTTTTGAAAAAAATTATGTAAAAAAAATTTCATCAAAAAAATATTTTTGGAAAAAAATGTGGCGATTAGGTCCTTTTGTACGACGGACAGACGGACACCCGACCGAAACCATAAAGAATTTCAAAAAATGAACATTTTGAGCCAAACAACGCACGATATGATAAAAAGTCGGAAGAAGAAAAGCGTTGCTTTTTGAAACCCGTACAAGATCATTATAACAACTTTTTGAATTTTCGCGAAAAATCGAAAATTGAAATTTTGATCGCACAAAAAAGAATTAAAAATAAAAAATTTCATTTTGCGGTAAAACCGTGCAAGATGCGGAAAAAATTAATTAACGAAAATTGTACAAAAAAAAAGGATCTATAAATTTGTCATGAATCAGTTTTCTTCAGGACACGTAGTTTTTGGTTTTATTCTTAAAAAAGAACATTAAAAATGAAAAAATTCAATTTTCGGGCAAACGAAATCAGCTACGAGAAAAAATAATAAGACAAAAGTTTTTCACCCAAAAAGAGCTAAAAATTTGTTATTAATCATTTTTTATGGAATGCGTAGTTTTTTTTATTCATAAAAAACATTGAAAATAACAAAAATTCAATTTTTAGACAAGCGACAAAAACTATGAGAAAAATGAATAGACAAAAGTTGCTCTTCCGAAACAAAGATCGTAAAAAATAACATGAAAAATAAATTAAATTTTTTGAAAAACGACACAAGGTACGAAAAAAAATTAATAAACAAAAGTTTTTCACCGAAAAGGATTCATAAATTCGTAAATAATAATTTTTAGATAGGACCAGTAGATTTCCTTTTAATCCTGAAAAATAAGATTAAAGAAAAAAATATTCGGAAAAACGACACAAGATACGAAAAAAATGAAAAGACAAACGTTGTTTAACCAAGAAGTATCTACTTTTTTTTTAATCTACTTTTTTAAATGTTGTTATAAATATGTATTGAAAATAAAAAAATTGACTTTTTGGAAAAAGGTCACAAGCTACAATAACATTTTATTTAACAAAATTTTTCGACTAAATTATATCTACAAATTTGCTTTGAACCACCTTCCGCTAGGATAATTTTTTTTAGTTTACATCGTAAAAATAACATTAAAAACAAACGAATTAAATCTATGGGGAAACAAAACAAGTTGCAATACAATTTTTGATAACAAATATTCAATTAATCATGATAAATAAAATTTTTACTTTATTTTGCAATATCTGAATGAGCAATTCCAGACCAAAGTACATGAATAAATGTAATATACATTTGATATAAAAGTTTTGAACCTAATGTAGAAAAGTTCAAATTTTAGACAAAATCGAGTGCGAAGCACGAGAAACGTGATGAAAATGTATTCTTCAAAGCGAAAGGAGCTTTAACTAAAGAGAATTCACAATCACCAAATTACAGTTGTCGATGCTTTGACCTTTAATTTTAAAAGGCCTGTGTACAAATGTGGAGGAAATATAAAGACCGAGCGCGTAGCGCGAGGTAAACACATCGAGCGCGAAGCGCGGGAATTAACAGTTGCGCGCTCTAGGCGCGTCTTTTTAAATTTATAAATTTTTTAGCTTTAAAGCATTTTGAGGGACATAAATACGTTATCATTTGAAATCTCTTACCATTACTAATAATCCCCTATACCGGGTGTCCCAAAAGTCCCGGGACGGCTGATTATTCCCTCGGGTAAGATATTCTTCAGGGAGGTCAAGGTCATTCTTGAAGTAAGTTTCAACTAGGAATTCAATGGTGAACTTTATTTTGATCTTGACCATGACGTTCACGGTCATTTCAAGGTCAAATTGATTTTTTAAAATGGGAACCACTATTTTTGACCCCGGTAACTGAAAGAGCGGAAAATGTTACATTCAGATATGAGATTGACAAATCGAAAATTTGACCAGGGCATTTTCTTCAAAAATACATGCCAGTCGAGTCATATCTGGACATAAAATTTTCCGCTCTCTCAGTTTCCGGGGTCAACAATAGGGGTTCCCCTCTTTAAAAAATCAATTAGACCTTGAAATGACCGTGAAGGTGATGGTCAAGATCAAAATAAAGGTCACCATTGAATTCCCCGTTGAAAGTTAATTTAAGAATGACCTGGACCTCCCTGAAAAATATCTTACCTGAGGAAATATTCAGCCGTCCCGGGACTTTTGGGACACCCTGTATATGCACTGTGTGACGTCTATTTTGTATTTACGCAAGCGAGCACGCATTAAAATGAAAAAATTCTGGCTTGCGTGAAGCTTGAAAGAAATTTATTTTCAATTATAGATATATTATAATATTATATTCACCAGTAGAATTGAGGATAAACGCCAAGTATAAGATCAGAGTATAGAAAACCCTCATCTTTCCAAATTAGAGGAAAAACTGAATATTGTTTTATCGAAGAATTGGTTTAACAATGTCACTAATGAATTTTCGTCATCAGAATATATAATCTACAATTCTACGCTACTGTTATCTCTCAGAGCAGAGGTCTTAAAGCTGTCCTGAAATATTTACATTTGATAAGAGTCAGTTTCGACAAAAAAAATTGGGTTGAAAATTTCATTAGCACTGATGTCATCATTTACGTATGTAGGATTTTCCATGTTAGGGAACATGGAAAAAGATCCAGGATACTTCGAAAATTTTTTAAACAACATGTCATAAAGATGATTTAAATAAATACCAAACTCGAAATTTAAAAAATTCGCTGCATTTTCAGTTTAAATTCCTAGGTCTTAGCGATTTTTTTTCTAGTGTTTTTCCAGTGTCATTTTTGACAATGGAAAGTTTTCAAGTATCAAAAAAAGTTATTTTCCTATTTACACAGGAGTTAGAAACTTGTTCCGAAAACATCGGTGCATTAAATAAGGATTGTCTTCTGGAAGAATTTTTTGACTTCTACAAATATAAAAAAATGGAATTCAAGAAAATTCAAAAACTCTGCAAACGAGACTTTTCAAAACTGTTTTCGAGCGCCGATGATCAAGCTGCATATCTATGGATTCCAAATTAATTAACAATATCAACAATGAATATTGCATGATAAATAATTTTCACTAACCATTATTGTGTGTTTGCAGAAGAGGATCTTCGAGAGGCTGAAAATCAAATTGCTAAGCAAGATGCATCACGAGGTAGGCAACTGCGTGACAGAAGATTTTTGAATGCAGCTGATCGCTGTGGATCAGTTGGAGCTCATATTGCATATTGCTATTGGATACAAATGGGTTTTTGCAATCAATCAAACTCTTGTGAAAATGGTAATAGATGTAGACAAGGCTTATTGCAAAAGGATTCTCGTAACCTGAGGAGATAGATTATTTACTGTTGCACCTGTCGTCCGCTGTAAGTCTATCACAATGCTGTTGGCTTTTGCAGCAAAATAAGATTATGAAATAGCAAAATTTGATTGTGAAGGCAGTATTCCTCAACGGAGATCTTCAAGAGGACATTTACATGAAATCACCTGAAGGCTACATCAACGAGGAGAACGAGAACTTAGTCTGTTAATTAAGCCGGAGCCTTTATGGATTTAAGCAGTCCCCACTTTGCTGCAAGAGAAGTTCCCCAGTAAAAAGAAACTAATTGGGGCGAATTGCGGCAAATGAACATTTTTGAATTCGCTTAAGTTCCGCTTTCTGATTCGTTTAAAGGAATTGAGCTAGCCGGAATTGAATTCGTTTCAATTCGTTTTAATTCGTGGTCAAGGTCATTCAGAAATAAAGTAATAAAAATTCCATGCCTCGAGACTCGAACCAGCGATCTCAAGTGTGTAAGTTCAGAGGGCGACCACTGAGCTACGGGACTCATTGATATTTATTTACAACGGTCCCTTTATGCCCAGCGCGTTAGTTATAGCTTACGAATTCGATTAAATAGGCTGGTCTTCAACTGTATTCACGCTGACAAATTCAGGCGAATCGGAGCTTGACTTTACATCTCGCGAATTAAAACAAATTGGCTGACACTGAATTTTTGTTCTGCTGACACATTCAAATGAATTAGGGCCCCTGAACATTTTTCGCAAAATTTGGACGAATAGCGGATTTGAAGATTAAATTACTCATTCCCGAATTTACAATAATTCACGACCTGCTCCAATTCGAGATTGTCGCAAACCGAAATTTACGGTGGCTCTAGCAGATTCATCTCAATTCGCCTCAGTTTCTTTTTACTGGGTCTCCAGATTCCTGAAAAATTTCAAATTCTAGAGCATCGAAAGTGACAAATGTGTGTTTACAACACTATCATGAAAATGGCGTGTTTTCGAACTTATGATGTGTGTGTAATGTGGCGCATTGCGAACGACGCGAATAAAGAACATATGAAATGAGAAATGCTTACAAAAAGGCCTCTTTTCGTAAGCATTCCACATTTTCACAATAAGTGAAAGGAAGATAGTTAGATAAAGACGGAAATCGGTCGATGTTTTCAGCGACAACTGTAGCGCGCTCGTCTCGCAAGTTACCGTGCAGAAATATATACGCTATAAAAACTAATCAGTACTTAAAATATTAAATTTTGTCTTTTTAAACTGATAACATTATTTTATGAGTAAACTATAAACTTTTATTAGTAATTTGTATTAAAAAAGTAATTTTTCATTTATACAATTTAAATTTTCCCGCAACTTTGACTTGAGCAACTATAGCGCACCTAGCGGCGGAGAGGCTACCGGCTTTTATAACCTTATTTCTAAATGCTGTCACGCGTTTGTTCGGTTTTCTTCAATAGTTAAATCAATTTGATATTATCGAAAATTGAAAAAATGTCAGATTCGGACGAAAGTGAAGACTTTCAGTGCACGCCTCCTGAACTTCGTAAAGCGGCAGAACTGGCAACATTAGATTTGCTGCCTGCAAAATCAAAAAAATTGTACGAACTTGCCTACGAAGAGTTCTCGAAGTGGAAGTCGGAAAAGAAAGCTATAACGTCGGAAAATTGTCTAATTGTTTACTTCAAAGATTTAATGAAAATTTTTACACCCTCGACTTTATGGTCTCAGTACTCGATGCTACGAATCAAGATTAATATTTACGAACAAATTCAGATTAAGGAATACAAAACTTTGGCCGCACTTTTAACTTCTTTTTCTCGTGGATATAAATGCAAAAAGGCAAAGTATTTACATCTGAGAATGTACAAGATATAAAAAAAAATGTTCCACATGAAATTCACCTGTATTTACATAATATACTATATACGCACTAATTTGAATATTTTTCCCAATTCCAGGTTATTTTAATCTTTGGCATCAGTGGCTGCTGCAGAAAGGATGAAATCTATCAAGTAAAACCCGAGGACATCGAAAAACAGGGAAATCTAATGCAGGTTAAAGTTCCTGAAACGAAAAATAAAAAACCAAGGTCTTTTACGATCAATTCCGAATTCGTTCCATTTGTGGAGAAGTGCCAGGCTCTTCGTCCGAAAAATGCACCAAAAAATAATTTTTTTTTAACTACCAAAAGGGCAGATGAACAATTCAAGTCATTGGCATCAATAAAATAGGGAACATGCCCAAGCAAATCGCTACTTTTTTAAATTAAGTGAACCTGAAGTGTATACAGGTCACTCGTTTCGTAGAACATCAGCTACACTCTATGCGGATTCAGGTGCGAACATTCTAGAACTACAACGCCATGGTGGTTGGTAGTCTAGCACTGTTGCACAAGGTTCCGTCGACGAGTCTTCGAGCTCCAAAAAAAAGGCTGCAGATATGACTTCCAACGTCATTAATTTCTCTGCAAAAGACGATGAGCTACCAAAAATGTCTCATTCGTCACTAAAAAAACGCTGCAAGCTTCAAGAAACCTCGGAAACGGATTCGGTTGAAAAAGTGATGGTTTTAAATAACTGTAACGTCACCAATAATTATAACCAAACAAAAGTAGTTTTGCTAAGTGTTCTTCTGTTCAAATTGTTGTATTGTTTTTAAATTTTCTATAGTTCAAAATGTTATACTCTTCAAAGTGTTCTCTTTAAAATAAAGTTGCTAAAATAAACATGTATACATTTATCTTGATTCTAAATTCCTTCTTTTTACCTGAAAAAATGTGTCAATTAAACTCATTTAATTTAATCTTATCGTAATCTTATCATAATTTTTAATTTATGATTTGCTTTTTTTACGAGTCGGGGGGCTTTGCCCCCCGAACCCCCAACAGAGCTGCGCCCTGGACCGACCCCCCGCAACTTCGATCAGGTAGCCTTTTTTTCACGCTTTTCATGATGTTCTTGTAAAAAGTTTCGTGCATGTCTGGTGGTAGGCCCTTTTCTTGATTTGTGCAGTGTTTTTAGACTCGTCTTCGGTTCGGGCACCTTCGGTGCCCTCACCTACGACTCGTCCTAAAAACACTGCACTTGTCACGAAAAGGCCATCGCCTACCACTTGTAATGAAATATACTATTTTATTGGTGTAGTGAAGAGCTTGAAAGTGTACCTGGTATCATATGTCGATGATAACTTAGTGATTTGTTAGAGCCAAGATGCTATTCATGAAGTGTTGAATTATTTGAAAAGCAAATTTTGATTCACAGTTGATAAAGCAAGACATTTTATTAGTATTAATCGTGATTGTACGAAGCTCACAATAAAGGTGGGCCAGTTTAGTTATATAGAAAAAGTGATAACTAAGTTTGGCATAGAAAATGCCAAGTTGTCAACTGTTTTTGCGGAACCTGGTCGAGTATGTCTTCCGGATATTGAATGCGCTATAAATTGCGCGAGTAAATTTTTAGATTCTTTTGGCATTGACAAGCAGTGAAGAAAATAATCAGGTATTTGAAAGGGACTCGTCATTCTGGAATTGTTTTCGGAAATAGTGGGAGTTCATTAAACCTAGTAGGGTTTACAGATGCAGATTATGCAGGATGTTTAGAATCACGAACATCTAGAAGCCACTTCGCATTTTTGTTAAACTGTGGTCCGATATCGTGTTCAAGTTAGCGACAAGATATTGTTTATTGGTCAACGACAGAAGCTGACTATATCGCATTAGCTCATGGAACAGAAGAAGCTGTTTGGTTACGTTGAATGTTAACTGATTTTCAAGTTGATTGTTAATCTGTTCCAATCTTCGTTCATAACCAACTAGCTATCAAATTACTAAACAATTCTGAGTTCCGCAAGCGTTCTAAACATAATGATGTGAGATTTTATTCTGTATTCAATTTAATATTGTATTATAAGCAAAAAATTACCAGCGAGAGAACTTGGCACGCCGGTTAGACCCAGAGTCTATAATACACTCGAAAACTCTAGTGCTGACATTAAGTAAAATCATAGCTACTCCTAAACTATCAAATATTTTCATCTTGACCTATTCAAAAAACGTTATGACAGTTTTCTCCAAATTTTTGTCGCAAATAGTCTTTGCTTGCTTAAAATTTCCTCGAAAAACGAAACGCTGGAAGTTACAAAAGACCAATTCACGCTTTCAATTAAAACAAACGAAAAAAAATGTTGATTAACAATAAGTACCTCAGAAACCACCCTTCTGCTTTTCTCTTCATCCCACCGCTGCCACCTTTTAATTTTCTTTTCAACCCACCGCTGCCACCTTTCGGTTTTCTCTTTATCCTCCCACACAGTGGGACAAAACTAGACTTTTTTGGACAAGTCTGTCAGAAAATAACACGAAAAGAAACTTCTAGTATTAAAAAAATCATTAAGTGAAAAATGCTTTAAAATCTCAAGGGCTGTTTAATTTAGAAGTTAAAACTAGAAATAGTTCAAATAAGAAGCACATTAAATTATAAATGATATTAAACTTTTTTTAATATTGAAGGAGATGGACCTCCCGAAATTTCGGGATGACCCTTTTTCTCATTTCTACACTAATATATGAACTGAATGAATAGAATACAACTAGAAAATCTAACTATGTGCGGTTGAAATTTAATTATTTTTGGTTGGAAAGTCTATTTTTATATTTTTGATTGAAGTTTCATCTTTTGCGATTAAAAATTTAATTATTTGGTTATCAATTTAATAACTTTGCTTAAAATTCAACAATTTTGTGAAAAAGTCATGCTTTTGTTGAAAATTCGCATTTTTTGGTTGAAGATTCAACTATTTTGGTAGACAATTTAACTTATTTGGTCAAAAATTAACATTTTTGTCAAGAATTTATTTTCAAGTTAAAAATTCAACTATTTTATATACAAAATTCGTCTTTTTCCTTTCAACTATTCTGTTGGAAATTCGTTTTATATTTCGTGAAAAATTAACTTTCTTAACTGAAAATTTAACTATTCCATTTTCGGTTGAAAATTGATCTTTGTTAGTTGAAACTTTCACTTGGTTCAAACTTTATCTTCACGGTTGAAAATTCAACTATTTGGATAAAAGTCAATTTTTTTATTAAAGAATCATAATTTCAATGGGAAATTCACTGTTTTCGTTGAATATTTAACTATATGTTTTTGAAAATTCACATTTCAAAAAATAACATGGGATACGCAAAAAATGTTGGGATAAAGTTCTGAATAGGTGAACCCTTCGATTTTGTTAAAACCACGCATTCTTACGTATTTTGAATCGCTGATTACAAAAATCACAGTGAAAATTGGCGACAAGGACGTCTTCATGGTAAAAACCATAAAAACCCCCATAAAAATTATGATTTTTTCTTTATCTCAGTAAATACAAAGAATTTTGAACAATGTTTCAAACAAAAGTTGTAGCTAGTATAAAAATACATCTTTTTTGTATCATAAACTTTTTGCCTAAAACCGTTAGTTTTCGAGAAAAAGAGGATTGCGTTGGAAAAACAATAAAAACAAGAAAACAGTTACAGATATGCATTTTCGTAACTAGTCAGTATATGCGTAGCCCCCCCGCCCCAACTCAAACCTGGAAAAAGGGACGAGCATGACTTAACAAATTTCCGTAACCAGTCATTAAATGCCCCCCCCCCCCCCCTTAAACCTGAAAAAGGGGACGAGCGTGACTGAACCCATTTTCGTAACCAGCAGTTAAATGCGTAGCCCCCCCCCCCACATAAACCTGGAAAAGGGGACGAGCGTGACTGAACACATTTCCGTAACCCGTCAGTAAATTCGTAGCCTCTCCCCCCCACACTTAAACCTGGAAAAGGGGACGGCGTGACTGATCAATTTCCGTAACCAGTCAGCAAATGCGTAGCCACCTCTCACTTAAACCTGGAAAAGGGGACGAGCTTGACTGAACACATTTCCGTAATCAGTCAGTAAATGCGTAGCTCCCCCCCCCCTTCCCTTAAACCTGGAAAAGGGGACGAGCGTGACCGAACGCATATCTGTAACTGTTTTTTTGTTTTTATTTTTTTTCCAACGCAATCCTCTTTTTCTTGAAAAATAATGGTTTTAGGCAAAAAGTGTATGATACAAAAAAGATGTATTTTCATACTAGCTACAACTTTTATTGAAAACATTGTTTAAAATTCTTGGTATTTACTGATATAAAGAAAAAAATCGTAATTTGTATGTGGTTTTTTATGATTTTGACCATGAAGACGTCCTTGTCGCCAATTTTCACTATGATTTTCGTAATAAGCGCATCAAAATACGTAAGTATACGTGGTTTCAACAAAATCGGAGGGTAGACCTATTCGGAACTGCACCGAAATATTGGAAAGCAAAATTATTAATCTCAGAAGGATGTAAAATTTGTATTAAACCCAATTTTTCATGAGACGCATATAGTTTTGAAAGAATTTTCAAAAGGAAAATTATTATTTATCTGAAAAAGCTTTAGAAATTTGGTTGTCACTATTTTTTGATAAGACGCATGTGTGCAAAAATCTAAAAAGGAAAATTCTTTAATTATATGAAAAAATATTGTTCGTATACATTTTTTAGAGTAACTAAAGGGAAATAATTATAAGGAACAAAATCTTTATTTTATTTTGCAACATCTGAGTAACCAATCTCGGTCCAAGGTACAGAAATTAATAGCACATGCATTTATTATACAAACTTCCGCATTTTTGACAGAGTATAATCGAGCGCCAGACCAGTGATGAGAATGTATTCGTTAAAACCGACGGAGCTTTAACAAAAAATCGAAATTACAAAATTACATATGTCAATGTTTTGGCCTTTAGTTTTAAAAGTTCTATGCATAAATGTGGGAAAAACATAAAGACCGATCGCAAAACGACAGATAAGAATTTATCTAGCAAACGTACAGATAAGAATTTATCTGTACCGGGCGCACATTTTTTTAAATATAGTTAATGGTGTAAATAACTGTAATTTACTCAAGTGCTAGTCTGAACGCCTTTGTAACTGGAAAACTGCTACCTAATAGAGTTTCCGCGATTTCTTCCTGAGTCAATTGATCAACCGCGCCAGTGTGCATATTTATTTTTGCCCGCTTTTGCTTCCAGCCAATGGGTGTATATATACCACGAAGAATCGTTTTCTTATTGACTCTTTCCAATATTGCATAGACGTCACCTTCGGACGTTGATAATACAATCTGTTCTTCGTTTGGCATGGGGTTGCGAACATTATTTATTTTTCGCAATTCAATTTTTGGATTATCAGGCGAAAAAGTGTATCTTCGAAGTTCGTATATGCGGTTTGGATTCTTGTGGGGAATAAGTCGAATAAATCTAAGTTCTTCAAGATTGGATGCAAGTATTTCATACAAAATTTTCCAGGATGTGGGGCACGTAGACCTGGCACGAAGAGGTGGCCCTGCAGGGGGTGCCAAGGCAGAATCATGAGGTCTGGCAAGAGGAAGAGTCCTTTCTGGAAAATGACGTCTGGCAAGAGAAACAGTCCTTTCTGGAGAATGTGGTATGGCAAGAGGAAGAGTCTTTTCTGGAAAATGACGTCTGGCAAGAGGAAGAGTCCTTTCTGGAGAATGTTGTCTGACAGGAGGAATCGTCTCTTCGGGAGAATGATTTCTAGCAAAAGGAAGAGTCCTTTTTGGGGAATGAGGTATTTCTAGAGGAAGAGTCCTTTTTGGAAAATTGAGTTCAGGAAAATAAGGAGGTCTGCTACGAGGAACACCAGGAATAGGGTCACCATTAGGCAAACACTCGAACTGGGCACTCCACTCTGCAACAAGAAATAGAGGATTATATTTTTTTAAAGCACAAAATCGTATTTTAGTATATGTCATGAGTTGTGAATGTGTTTGTTATTGTTAATGAAGATATCAACATATTTGTCAACTTTTAGATAATATTATTAATAGAATTGATTCATGTTTATTTACATACTCACTATTCATGAAACTATTGTTTTCAAACTATTTTCAAATCTTTTAAGTTCCTTACTGAGAGCCTATTAAGTAACTATTAATTTTATAGTACATTATTTGACAATGGCAAAGCGTTTTCGAAGAAATCTACTTTTTTTCATTTTTCAATGGATTTAAATATGAATTGATTAAACTTCAATTAATATTTATGTAAATTTAACATTTTTAACACTTGTTTTTAATAAAACATTCACTTTTTTCTTTAATTTTCAACCGTCGATAATTTAGCTGTTGAAAATTAAAGAAAATTGAACAGTTAAAAATTTCATTTCTTCCCTTTTCAACAGTTGCATTTGCGGCAGTTAAAAATTCAAGAAAGTTGAGAATTGAACTGCTGAAAATCAAAGGAAATTTTTAATTCACCTGTTGAAAATTCAATTTTCTTAAATTTTCAACTGTTAAAAATCGATGAAATTTGAAAAGTGAAGAAAATTTAAAGCTGTAGAAAATTAAAAATTGAACTGTTGAAAATTCAAGAATGTTAAAAATTCAACTGCCAAAAATCAAGAAAGTTGAAAATTCAATTTTTTTCAATTTTTCATAGTTGAAAATTCAAGAAAAAAGTAAATTTTGTATTAAAAAAGTGTTAAAAATGTTATATTCACATACTTCTGCATGAGAATTTGATAAACAAATATTTAAATCCATAAAAGAAAATATTTTAAAAAGTAGGTTTTTCGAAAACGCGTCGCTATTGGCAAATAATATTTTGGCAATTTAATAGTCATCCAATGGACTCTGAATAGAGAATTTACAAATTCCAATCCTTTTCAAACTTTGAAAATTTGTTTTTTGTTTTTGTTGATATTTTTGCACTTTGTAAGTTGTCATTGCAAATGTTTCTATATAGTTTACAATGGACAAGAATTTATGATAGAAAATATTTTTTCTGTGAAAGTAAAAATATTCTATCATTCTCTAAAAATCATTATAGTTAGTTAAACAATTATATTTTACACAAAGTGATTCTCTTTCAAGAGACAGATTTAATAGAGTTTTTTAAAATTTTTAATTCAATAAAAACACAACAGATTGTCATCAATGATAATCATAACTAATAAGCCGCAATTAAACCTTTTAAACTCTAAACTTTTTCTTCCTTCGAGTTACGTATTTTATTACATCATTATTATAATAATATAGTCCAAGCGGTAGACTAACATTTTTTTAAAAAATTTCCTAAATTAATTATTCACATGGACAAGTGTCTAAGAATGGCCATCTTCGACGAAGAAGGTGTGAATCTCGGAACACTGAGGGTGCGTGGGTTAGCGTTCGCAGATGATAAGGTTGTTATAGCAGAGTCAATCGAAGACTTGAAAATAACGTTGAGCAAACTGAATACAAGTATGAAGAACATGGGCTTCAAAATTAACGTGAATGAAACAAAAATGATGGTTCTTGAAGGAAATCATGAATCGTATATTACTAAAGAGATTGGTAAGCTCCAGTGTTCACTTGTATAATTTTTTTAATAGACATGTAAGGTCTTCGAAGTCCGACATTCGTATGAGAGAATGTTTTTCAATTTTTTTACACCGTGTTCCACCACTTCAAAAAATGTTAGAAATGCATAATAAGTATTTGACATGTAAGCAAACTGTGTGACTTTTTTTGCTGATGTATTTATTTTTGTTTTCAAGAAAATGCGACTCAAAATATTGTAATGTCTGTCAGCATTTGAATTTTTCGCAAAAAAATGTTGAAACAATGTTTAGATGTATTTTTAAGAGATCTTTAATTTGACCCCAGGTTGATTAAAATCCGTAAAAAACAATCCGAGATATACGCGATAAACTGGAAAACCATAAACGTGACCTTGAAAGGTAATTTTTAAGGTTAAAAGGCTGAACACTTCAGAAAAGAGTTTTCTTTTTGTAACGTACACATAGGATCGAGTTCGGCTGAATAAGGCCACTAGTTCATACATTTATCTCCACAGTAATATTTAAACATACAGAAAAACGTGAAAATAAGGATATGAACTGAAGTTTTGGGAAGATGTCTGAGATGATAATTTTAAATTTCATTTTGTTGGCTGTTTTCGTCGAAAGTAGCTGAAAAATGGTTCTTTAAATATACTAGGGGTTGTGTTTTCGTGTGTCTGAATATTACTGTGTAAAGGGGGATGTAAATTAGAATATTCAGAAGGTGTTTGGGGTGATTACTTTTAATCTGGAATTTGTTTAGCCATTTTAGTTCAAGCCAGCTGAGAAATGGTTTGTTAAATGTACTAGGGGTTGTTTCTAAGGTTTTTGGATATTACTGTGTAAATGGGGATATTTAATATATTCTTCAAGAAGGTATTGAGGTTGTATATTTTCAATTTACAATTTTTCTGGCTATTTTAGTTGAAGGCAGCCTAGATGGGTTTGTTTAAATGAGCCAGGGGTGGTTTTGTGGTTGAAAAAACTTTGTAAACAATGAAAAATTATCCACGTATGTACTGTGTGAATTCTATTTTGCATTTACGTAGACGAGCACAGTTAAGGAATAGTACCATATGTGCACGTCTAAATTTTTGCCGTATCAGTTGGGCGCGGCAAAGTTGCTCTGCAAAGATTAAGTCGAAAAAATTCTGACTTGCGTAAAGCTTAAAAGAAATTCACTTAAAATTATACATATATGATATCATTATATTCACCAGTAGAATTGAGAATGACCGCCAAGGATAAGATCAGTGTATAAGCAATCCTCATTTCTTTTAATTAGAGGATAAGCTAAATATTGTATTAATGATGAATTTGATTAATAATGCAACTAATGAATATTCAAGTGCTTTATTGTATTGTATTATTCATACTGTAGTCGTTATCTGGCAGGCGAAAGGCGTCAACGTTGTCCTTCGGAGATATTTACATTTGATAAGAGTCAGTTTCGAGTAGAAAAAATCAGTTAAAATTTTTTATTAATACTCATGTAATCATTGATGTAATATTTAATGTTTTAGGGAAGACGGGAAAATATGGATATTCAGAGTCATCATCTCACAGTATTAATTTGAAAATAAACAAAATCTCATGTTAGCATTACTCCTTTACATTGTAAAAAGAAATATTACTAGGACACGCAGCTTCAACAAACTATTCGAAATAATAAGTTGAACTATGCAATTTTTCAGGTGTAGCTTTTGATATAAAGAAAGGCTGATTTATAAATTGCTTTGAGGCTTTGAGGTGAAATTTTGAGATTTTTTTTATGATGTTTCATTTTTTGATATAATGTTATTCAAGATAATTATCAGAAACAAAAAAATCAAATAGCGAATAACATCTACTGTGTACTTCAATAATTTTGTTTTATACAAAATCTTCAGAATGCCATTTTTTTAAGAATTATAAACAAATAATTGGTTTAAAGAGTAATTTATTTTTGTTTAACTTCATTATTGACCCTAAACATTTATTTTGCAACACACAAATTGTTGGAAAATTAAAGAAAAGTGACCTTTTACATGCGAAGAACATTGTTCTTTTTTTTGATTTGAAATTTAGGTACACTATTAGCGGAGGCTGGGTATATAGAATATTGCTATAATTTAAGATATTTGGAAAACTTTCCGTCTATAAATTCAACCGAAAGTGGACTTTTACTAAAAAAGGTAACTCTTTTTCAAATTTCGATTTTTGTCTTGATTAAAATTATCTGATTTCGGTATTAATCAAAATTATCTTTATAAATTATGGTTCACAAATTCGTCTAATCATATCTGGGCTTTTTTAGCGATGAAACAAAAATATTAAAAAATCCTATTAAACACCAAAGTCCAAACACCGAAAATTTGCTGTGATTTTAATTTCGATTTCTGAATCTTATCCATTTTCTTCTTGTGTATATCTATTCTCAAAAAAGCCCACGCATGCTTGGAAAAATTTTTCAACAGCTTATAAAGATAATTCCAATTAATACCAAACTCAAATTTTTGACATTGGAGAGTTTTCCAGTACCTAAACAAAATTCTTCTACATTTACACAGCTGCTAGAAACTTTTTCCCTTTTTGTGTTAAGTAAGTATACCATTAAGCCATTTCCCTTTCAGGGTAGGCGTGACACTACCTGATTCGGGTAGTGTTTCTAGGTGGATAGTTTCTTGTAGTAAAATCACCCTTTCGATTCCTCGCACACATTCTGTTAAATAACTTCTAACAAAGCTAACCAAAAATCTCAAAGTTTACGAAACCCAGCTAAATGTTTGTCGGGAAAATTCTTCATCAAGATTTAAATAACGAAAGACATTTTGTGACAGATATGTAACAGAAATTCTGAGAGAAATAAAAAATGGTGACTTTGGTTGTTATAAAATGTGTTTTCTTATTTGAATCTTGGTAACGAATTTTCCAGAAAGGAATTTTTGCTAGGTTTCATAAATGTTCAGTTTTTTTGTTTATTTTTGTTTCAAGCTATGTAACAGAAATTCTACGAGAAATCGAAAAGTGTGACTTTTATTGTTGGAAAATGTGTGTTTCTATTGAAATCTTGTTAACGAATTTTCCAAAATACAATTTTTGCTAGGTTTTCTAAATGTTGATTTTTTTTTCTTTCTGTTACAAATTATTTAGCAGAAATTCTGAGAGGAATCGAAAAGGGTGACTTATGTTGTTGGAAAATAAGTTTTGTTATTGAAATTTTAGTAACAAAACTACCGCGATATCCCGATCATGAATTGTCATTTTCTCGGACAAGAATAATTTTTATGGATCAAACCTTTTTATCCTTATTTTGTATCCCCATCCAAGTTTAGGTTAGTGTCCTTTTGAGGTTGTGAACTTCCACATACATTTCTTTGAACCTGGGTAACTTTTTTCAATCAAACTGTTTTAGCCTTAATACAGCAAGACTCTACCTGGGAAGTAAACCCTGGGCAGTACCGGTCCGAGCTACAGAAATTGATAACACAAGCTAGAGCAGTTTTAACAAAAAGCAATTCAAAATTACGAAATTACATTTTTTAAATATTTTGACCATTAAATTTTAAAGTTGTATGTGTAAACGTAGGTGAAGAATGAAAACCGAACGCGAAGCGCTAATCCAACAGACGCGTGCGAAGCGTGCGCTAAAAATGTTTCCTTACCATGCGCATATTTTTTTTAAACAAATTATTGGTGTGAAGTATTGTGGTTTACACGTATTACTCGGATCATGACCGCCTAATGGAGTTAACAGGTGTATCTACTCCGGCGAAGAATCATTTGCTTTTTTTCTCCCAATATTGCATATACGTCACCATTCAACGTTGATAATACAATTTGTTCTTTGGTTGGCATGGGCTTATGGACACTCTTTGTTGTTCGCAATTGAATTGCTGGATTATCGGGAGGAAATATGTATCTTCAAAGTTCGAATATTCGGTTGGGATGCTTTTAGGTTCATTCGAATACATCTAAGTCCTTCAAGATTAAATCCAACTATTTGGAGATAATTTTGCCAGGCAGGAGAAGACCTTGAACTTGCACGAAGAAGTGGCTCGGCAAAAGGAGGAGACCTGGCAGAAGAATGACGACTGGCAAGGGAAGAGTCCTTTCTGGAAAATTAAGTCTGTCAAGAGAAAAAGTGCTTTGTGGAGAAACATGTCTGGCAAGAGGAAGGGTATTGTCTAAAGAATGACTTCTGGCAAGAGAAACAGTTCCTTCTGGAGAATGTGCTTTGGCAAGAGAAAGAGCATTTTCTGGAGAATGAAGTCTGACAGGAGGAATATTCGCTTCGTGAGAATTATTTCTAGCAAGAGGAAGAGTCCTTTCTGGAAAATTAAGTCTGTCAAGAGGAAGAGTGCTTTGTGGAGAATCACGTCTGGCAAGAGGAAGGGTATTGTCTAAAGAATGACTTCTGGCAAGAGAAACAGTTCCTTCTGGAGAATCTGCTTTGGTAAGAGAAAGAGCATTTTCTGGAGAATGACGTCTGACAGGAGGAATATTCGCTTCGGGAGAATGATTTCTAGCAAGAGAAAGAGTCCTTTCTGGAGAATTTTTGTCAGGAAAATAAGAAGGTCTGCAACGAGCAAAATTTATCTTCTTGGTCGAAAGATATCTATTTGATCCAAAATTCATCTACATTGTTGAAAATATCCGGGACTTTCGAAATTGGGATTTCTTAGTACCCCACAATAGGGACAATTTTCAAATTTCATTTTTTATGAGGCAAAAAAAGTTTTTATTTGCATCTAAGTTAAAAAAATATAATTAAAATTATAGGTATATTATTATATCCACCAGTTGAATAACTGCCAAGGATAAGACGAGAGTATCAACATTCCTCATATTTTTTAATTAAAGGAAAAATGTATTAATGTACTAACGAAGAATTTGATTAAGAATGTAAGTAATGAATATTCCGGTTCATGATTGGATTACATAATGCATATATCCTACAGTCGTTATCTCATGGATTATGATAATCGCATCAAGCTTGTTCTTCTGAGATGGTTACATTTGATAAGAGCCAGTTTCGAGGAAAAAAAATTTAAGTACGTAATTCGTTAAATCTGATAGCACCATTTATATAATGTTTTAGGGCTTGTAGAGAAATCTGGTGGTATTTAAACAATTTTTAAACTAATATAAATTCTGTAAAATATGCTAAAAGAGTTTTGAATATAAATTTCATCCTAATGAGCCAACGAGGCTCCAGTAAATTTTCAATTGCTATCACAGTATCTGAGTAACTGAGTAATAATACAGACTTGACTTGAATACGGAAATTTTCCTTCATTTTTGGAAAAAATACAGTTAAATACTGTGCAATTTGTAACATAATTTATCATACTTTTTCGAAACTTTTCATCATTTTAGAAAAATTGGAACGGTGCAAAACAATTTTGGATTATGCTAGTGTTTTCCGTCGGAAAAACTTATAAGTAATATTCTTCAAATTTTAACACATTAATTTTAACTTTTGAAAATTCATCTGTAAAAAGTAAAGAATATTGAGTATTGACGAAAATTGGAAATGTCGTTATCTTTTAGATTAAAGGCGTGAAGGTGTTCCTTCTGGGATTTCTTACATTGTTTCTAATATTGAATTTCTTGATTATGATATTTTTTATTTTTTATAGCATTAAAAAATAGTATATTATTAACAAGTTTATTACATCTCACGTATTACTAAATAATTATTCGTGACTGTATCATCGCTACCTAATGGAGCTTCCACGATTTCATCGGGAGTCAATTCATAAACCGCGCCGGTGTACATGTTTATTTTCGCCCGTTTTTGCACCCATTTGAGAGTTTCATATATTCCACGAATAATTGTATGCTTTTTTGTTTTTTCCAATATTGCATAGACGTCACCATTGGGCGTTGATAATACAATTTTTTCTTCGGTTGGCATGGGCTTACGGACCATATTTATTGCTCTCAAATGAATTGCTGGATTATCGCAAGGAAAAGTGTATCTTCGTAGTTCGAATATCCGGTTTGGATTCTTGTGGGGAATAAGGCGAACTTTCCTTAGTTCTTCAAGATTCAATTCGAAGATTTTAGAAAAAGGTTGCTGGAGTGGAGGGGATCTGGATCTGGCACGAAGAGGTTGTTCGGCAGGAAGAGGAAACACGACAGAAGAATGAGGTCTGCCACGAGGAACACCAGGAATAGGTTCACCATTAGGCAAACAGTCGAATTGAGAACTGACCTCTGCAACAAGAAATAGAGGATATCATTTTGTTTAAACACAAAATCATATTTTTGTATATTATGAGTTACGCATGTCATAAACAAAACTTATGACTCTTTAATCTTTTACATAATATTATTATATCAGAATTAATTTATGTTCATTAACATAACCACTATTCAAATTTTAAAACTTGTTTTTAATATCAAATGGGCTTTTTTCTTAAATTTTCAACCGTCAAAAATTCATCTACTGGAAATTTGAAAAAATTAAATATTTAACTGTTGAAAATTTAACTTCGAATTTCAAATGTTGGAAATTGGAAAAAAATTAAAATGGATGCAAGTTGAAATTCAAAGTAAACTGAAAACTCAACCGTTGAAAAATTCAATTTTTAATTTTATTGAATTTTTATTAGTTGAGTTTTAAAATGTTAAAAATTCAAGAAAGTAAAAAATTTATCTATAGAAAATTGACGCAAATTCAACTGCTGAAAATTGAGAATTCAACTGTTGAAAAATCGAATTTAAGTTTTATTTAATTTTTAACAATGAAGAATTCAAGACAAAATCGAACTGCTGATAAAAACCAGGTGCTAAGAATTTATATTTAGATAATCTTAAATGAAAGTGATAAAATAAACATTGCAATCCATACAAATATGTTGAAACAGTCGATTTTTCTAAAACGGAACCCTATTGTCAAATAATCTTTTGGCAAATTAATTGTCATCCAATGGACTCTCAGTAGGGAATTTATAAGATTTAAGAAAATCCAAACTCTAATTATCCTCTTGTAGGTTTTAATACAGCTTGGAAGTACTTTTTTGTGTTTTTTTTTTAAGATAAAAATAACAAAGTTAAAATTGAATGAATTTCAAATCTTCTGAATTGAAGTATTTACAAAAAAATTTTCAAGATTGCAAACCTTGAAAATATAAGTCTTGAAAATGGAATAATTTGCATTCTATATTTAGATAAACGTTTATTTTTCGGCCAGCTCTCCTCAAAAAATTGATTGCTCGCTCTTATCGCCTTGACTTTCTCGCCTCGCGCGCATGTCCCTACTCTCTCGGTTTGCCTCGCATTGCCAAACTCTGCCTCCGCGGCTTATACCTGATACTTATCTACTATTTACAATATTTTCAGTTTATTCAAATCTACTTGCTCTCCTATGTACAATCTTTGCTTCTCCATTCCTCTTCCTCCTTCTTTCTCTTTTTCTCCATTTTACCCAACACTCCCTTCACCCATGCTACTGACCGCTTGTCCCCCCTTTCATACATCAATACCTCCATGCTTATCCCACTCCTTTCCACCTCCACGTACTCCTCCAACCAGTGCTCCACTCTTTCATCAACCTTCCCGCACAGTTCACACATCCTCTCCTCCCTAGAATGCCGGAACCTATTCAAACCCTGCATGCACCCACATCTCATCCTTGCTATAAGCTCCTGACTTCCTTTCTCTCCTTTCTCAAACAAATATTGCGCTTTCGCCCTTCGGCATAATCCATCCATAGTTTCCGTTAAACCTTGACTCTCTTATTTTTTCCTTCCCTGCTACCTTCTCTCTCTCCGTGCCGTTTCTCTTAATCATCTCATATACCTTCCTTCCTTCCTCGTGCATCCTTCAAGAAGCCCAGGTATAAAAACTCTTTCACCTCCTGCCCCGCCTTTCCCTTTCACTTCCACTCCCCTCTCTCATCCCTCCCACCTCCTTTTCTGAACACCATAACTTTTTTTTCTGAACACCATAACCTTAACCCCCTATCTATCCAGAATCCCTAAAGATCCCCTCCCCTCCTCTTACCTTATCTTTTGTCTCTTCATATATCTCCCTTACCCTCTTGATCAGGCCTCCCTCTACTCCCCTCTCCTCTAGCTCCTCCCACAACCACCCCCTATCCACCGAAGGAAACGCGCCTTTGAGGGGTTGAGTCAACCCCTTTTTTGCTAATTCTCTATCCACCACGTGCTGCAGAATTTAGATATTGTCGATACTACTCCTACCCGCCCTGAAGCCCCTCTGCGTCTCCGGCAACATTCCGTCCACTCGATATCCTTCCGCAGCCTCTCCGCCATCACGATCGCGTGTAATTTATACGCCGTATTCTTTAGCGTAATCCCTCTATAATTTCGCTGCTTACCGCTATCTCCTTTTTTTATACAGTGGCACTATTAACCCCTCTTTCCACCCTACTGGGAATCCCTTCCTCCCCCATACTTTATTCACTACCTCCTACAGCCTCTCCCTAACCTCTTGTGTACTAAACAGACACGCTTCGTTCTCTACCCTGCTCATCCCTGCTTCCTTTGACCTTCCTAACTTCCTTATATGTTTCTCTATCTCCTCAACATTCAACTCCTCCATCTCTGTCTCTCTTGTTCTTCTACTCCCATCGTCTCTCTTTCTCGAATCTGAGCCCTGAAATGATTCTTTGAATAACTCCCTACACTCCCCGCTCCCTATCTTCTCGCTTATCCCCACTGCACGCTTCCTCAACCTATCTCTTATCTTCCACACGTCCCTCTCTGCCTTAACAATTCCCAACCCCACTTCGAGATCTTTCTTCTTTTCCTGTTCTTTCTTCTCACACATCAATCTAAACCCCCTCCTCATTTCTACGTACTCCTCCCTTTTCGCAGTTCCCTCTTTCTACTCCTTGTACTTCATCTTCACCTTTCTTCTAATTTTTTTACTTTCTCTATCCCACGACGGTTTCACTATTCCTTTTTTCTTCTTTCTTAATACTTTCTTTTGCACACACCCTTTCACTTTCTCTTTCAAATCCTTCCATATCTCTTCCACCGCCTCCCCTCCAAAGCGTACCTTCCCTAACTGCTCCTAATACTTATCTATCACCTCTCTCGTCCAGCTTACCCTCTCCCCCGTCGACACTTCTTCACAACCTTGCCTTCAGCCGCTCACCGCCTTATGTACAACCCTAATGGCTGATGGTCTGATTTTACCCGCCCATTCACTGCAAATCTCTTCGTCTCCTCTCATCCTTGCATATTCGTGACTTCATAGTCTGCCACCGATACCCCTACCTTACTTACATATCTCCCTCTTCGTCCCCAGTTGCCGTACCTTTCGCCATTGCCCAGCCTCTATCCTCCATCCAGTCCCTTAGAATGTCCCCTCCTTATTTATTATCTTATCCTTCGATTTCCTTTTGAAGCTCCCTTCTCCCCTGTAGAGGCCCCCTTCCCCCCCGTCCTCGAATTGAAGCCCCCCCCCCCCCAGTACCACAATACGCTCCTCTCTTTCGTCTAGCAAGTCTTCCACCCTTTCTTTAATTCTTTCCGTCCCATCCTTATTGTACACTTTCACAAACTTACACATTACCCCTTCTATCTTTACTGCCCTCATTTTCACGCCGTTCCCCTCTCCCTCTCCATGAACTTCTTCCTCTGATCCATCCCTAACCCCCGCATGGAGACAAGCGATCGGCAGCACCACTTTCCCTCTAGCGTTGATTTCACGACGTTCAAGGTGTGCAAAAAAGCGAAATCTAAGCTCGCTCGGCAAGTTCAAACTTTCACCAATTGATTAATGAAATTGGTAAAATAAAATGAATTGCACTTTCAGTAATTTGTATCCAACTAAGCACGTGCCAGATGGAATTTGTACAACTGTACGCGTGCACAGTTGTGCGAAAAGTCTCATTCCGGAAAATAGAAAAATTCTCGTAATCATCTAAATGGTCTCGTAGGTGATGTTCGAACAGCCCCAGGAAACTACCCCAATGGAGACATGTGTCTGAATTTACCTCCAGGTGTATTAGGGATATTTTTACATCACATACGTACAAAAATCTAAAAATTTCCATAATAGTCAAAGTCCTTATTATTTTTCATGAACTTAGTAACCTGAGATATAATATTTCAACACCCCCCCCCCCACCCTCGAAAACACTCCTGCGTCAGTGACGCTGATCTCAATTTGCCAAGAAAAATGCTGACTAAGCTATTTAAAAAATCCGTGAGGCTAATCAATTTGATGCTTCAGTAAAATATGGTTTAAAATCCTAGCACTGCTCTGAGAAAATGTAGATCGAACTCACTGTAAAGGGGGGTCTGGGGAGGGTGCATTGATATCAGTTTTTCGACTAATTTTTTCTGTTCTACCCGCCTCTACAAGGATAAGGATAACTCGCGGGACACCCAGTATAATTTTAAGTAATCATTAATTACGCCCAGGCTTTGATTGTTTTTAAAATATAAATTTCCTTTGAAATCAAGATAGAAATTCTAAGAAGCAAGTTCAATAAATTTCGATAATTACGCATATCTTGAAAAATCTTAATGACAGTCTCAAAATCGGTTCATCCATGTATGAATGAAGATTTACATAATATATTCTATAACACATAGTCTTATTTGCGTAGCTCTTGAACGTGAAATTTTAATTTATTCCTGTTTGAAGTGTAAAAAAAATTTATTTTAAGCTCCTAAGAGAGACGAATATTTAACTGCATGCATGAATTATTAACCAAATATTCGAATTTGCAAGCAAGAAAGACGTTTTCAGTTTCAAAAATTTATTTTATACAAGAAAAATATCATTTTTATGCAAAGCGTTAAATTTTGAAGCAAAAAAATAAATTTTTGAGAAAGTAGTTCAGCTTTCAATCAAATAGTTGAATTTTTAACGAAAAAGGTCAATTTTCAAACAAAGAATGATTTTTTATATTTTTTGAATTTACAAATATATAATTAAATGTTTTAAAAGTTTGACGAAAAAGATGAATCTTCAAAAAAAAAAAAAAAAAAACAACAAAAATTCTTACAAAGTTTTTCAAGTTCCATCCAATTAATTGAATTTTAAACCAAAAAAGATGATCAATTTAAATTTAAAAAACTGTTAAATTCAACCAAAAACGACCATTTTTTGCAAAATTAAGGAATTTTGAACCAAGTAGATTAATTTTTCACCAAAAATGATGAATTTTCATATATATACATCAATTTTTAAAAAGATATTTTTAGTTAGAGAAATTTATTTACTACAACAAAAAACTAATTTTCAGAAAAATAGTTAAATCTTCAAGCAGAAAAATAATTTTTTAATAACGTAGTTCAACTTTTAAACAAGTAGTTAAATTTTTGACCTAAAAAGATGTTGACAAAAAAGACAAATCTTCAAAAAAATACGGAAATAGGTGTTTTCCACCAAATAGTTGAATTTTAAACTAAAGAAGATCTCTTTGCAACCAAAGTGGAATAGTGCAATTTTCAGTTAAAAACATTAAAATTCAACAAAAATAAAACTAATTATGAACAAAGTAGTTAAATTTTCAACTAAAAGCATTAATTTTCAACAAAGTGGTTCTATTTTTGTTTTGGTTAAAAATATGACTATTTGGTTAAGAATTAATTTTTAACTGAAAATTTACCTATTCTATTTTCAGTTGAAAATTCATTCTTTTTGGTTAAAAATTCACCTATTTTTTATTTAACCAATAAAGACGAATTTTCAACCAAACACATAAATTCCTAACTAAACAGTTGAATTTTGATCTAAAAACAATAAATTTGCAAGCAAAAATGAAAGTTCATGTTCCAGATCAAAAAATTAATTTTAAACCAAACAAAGGAAATTTCAAGGAAATAGTTCAATTTCTAGCCAAAGAGATGAATTTTAAACTAAAAAAAAACATTCACACCAAAAGGAATTTTTCAAAAGATTCAAAGATTAATTTTAAACAAAAAATGTAATAGTAAAATTTCCAGTAAAGAAATTAATTTTCAACCACAAAACAAACGAATTTTCAACAAAATACCTACTCACATTTTTAACCAAAGAGATGAATTTAAAAAAAATTGATTTTCAGCAAAGCAGTTTCCTTTTTTGTCAAGAGGTAAAAATCATTTTGGTTCAAAATTCATTTCTTTAGTTGAAAATTTAACTATTTTCTTCAAAATTCTTTTTTTAAATTAAAAATTAATTTTTAAACAAAAAATTCAGTCATTCCATTTTTTGTTAAAAAAGTATCTTTTTTAGTTAAAAATTTCACTCTTTGTTTGAGGGTTCGTGTAAAAATTCATATATTTGATTAAAAATTCATGTATTTATGTATTCTACAGCAATTGTGACGAGAAATGACGATTCTGAATAAAATGTACAAAAACGTCTTTTTTCTGACCTCTAAATATAATTTTTTTAATCACATTTATTTTTTTGTGTATTTGACCACAAATGAAAATTCGAGAAAAAAAATTACCAATGCATTTTTGGACAACCTTAATCTACCAATTTTCAGAAAAATATTTAATTTTTCTATCACAAAAATTAATTTTAACAAAATAGTTGAACTTTTAACCAAATTGCTGAAATTAGAAACCAAACAAAAAATTTAATTTTAAAAACCTATTAAATATGACAAAAACCTTAATTTTCAACAAAATATGTAGCTCAAATTTCAATAAAAAAAATTATTTTTAATAAAGTAGTTTCATCTTGTTACTGTTAAAACTTCAACTATTTTGTAAAAATGTAATGTATTCTGTTTGAAATTCATCAAAAAATTAATCATTTTGGTTGACAATCTATACTTTTGGTCGAAAATTCATTTTCTTGTTGAAAATTTAACGATTTTGTTGAAAGATCGTTTTTTTCATTGAAAATTGATTTGTTAATTTAATCTTCTTGGTTAAAAATTCAGTTTTTTAGTTGAAAGATCAACTATTCAATTAAAAATTAATTTACAGACGAACTCAAACAAAGTTTGGCAGAAAATAGCGATTGGGATAGTATGCAGATTAAATCACAGGAATTTTGATTTGCATATGGGTTAAAAAATTTTAATTAAAATTATAGATATATCATATTATTATATTTACCAATAGAATTGAGAGTAACCGCCAAAGATAAGACGAGGGAATCAATAATCCTCATCTTTTCTAATTAAAAAAAAAACTGAATGAGATACTAATGAAGAATTTAATGCAGAATGTAACTAATTAATATTCTGGTGCTTTATTAGATCATATAATACATATATCCTACAGTCGTTATCTCATGAACAGGCGTAGATCTAGATTTTCTGAGGTATTTAAATTTGATAAGAGTCAATTTCAAGGCAAAACATTGATTTACGTAATTCGTTAAAGCTGACATCACAATTTATATAATGTTGTAGGTTTTATGGAAATATACGGTGTTGTTTGATACTTTAAAAAACGAATATAAATTGTAGAAAATATGTTAAAAGAATTAGAAAAATGAAAAAAAAAAAATATATTGTTTCAAAATGATTTTTGTATTTTTTTTTATTTTCATTACCATTAAAACAAGAACTTATAAAAGTATTCACGCTACACATTTATTTGAAAGGCTTGTGGAGCCTTTTGACGTCGCACCCATTTTCCATCTCTCTTGTAACTAGAATTATTCCTTAATAAAGAAAAATAATGCAATTAAATTTTCACAAATGAGAAGCAGTATTATAGAATATATATACTGGATGTAAAAAAATATTTATTTTCCATTTATTGAGTAAAAAAAATTCGAAATTATGTATCATTTAATTATGTATTATGTATATAAATTATGTATGTATGTATGCCAACGGCCATACCACGCTGAAAAACCCAGTTCTCGTCAGATCACTGAAGTTAAGCAGCGTTGGACGCAGTTAGTACTTGGATGGGTGACCATTCAAGAATACTGAGTGCTGTTGGCACATCGTGGGTGTGGTGAGCCCACACTTGTAGTTATTTATAACTACAAGAAAACTATCCACCTAGAAACACTACCCGAATCGGGTAGTGTCACGCCTACCCTAAAAGGGAAATGGCTTAATGGTATACATACATACATACATACTGTGACGTGGTATTCTATACCATGCACAAATGGTATATCTAATCACACCCAATAAATTCAAATTTAACCTAAAAGTCATAAATAAAGTATACCTGGTCGAGCACAGAATCCATCTAGGAATTTTAATAGTCGAAGAGCTTCGAGAGGGATGGCCTGTTGCCAATTAACGAACCCTTCGATGCCTAGAATTTGTAAATTCCCGCCGCTCCAAACCGTCACCAGACTGGGGGGAATACTTTTATTGTTCGAAAATAAGACATTTATTAACGCCTTCGAACTGGTACTTTTTGTTTATTAGACACTCAGGGCCGGGGGCCCGGCCACTACAGTGAACCATCCACTCGATCAATTCACGAATTCACGACCGGGTAGTCGTGAATCAACATCACACATTATACACTTCAAAAACACAACACTCTCGTTCTCTCTTGCTCACATCCACTGGGAGGAAGGAGGATACACTAATAAAAGGTGGTTACGCAGGAGCGGTGCCACCAACTCGTGTTGTTTTGAACTGTCAAAACAATAGCAGCCGATCATACTTGGGCGCGCACTGTGTAGGACAGGTGCGCCAGACAAGTGTTTGCGTCGCGCCGCGGCGCAGGTTAGCAACGTGACTCGCCACAGACTATGGACTAGGCGAGTGAACGCACTAGACAAAATGGCGAGTCAATATAGGACGTCAATGTGAACGCGCCTTCACGCAGTTTTTCACTAAGTGTAGTTGCGTGTCTGGGTGCGCAACCCATGGCCTACGCGCCAAAAATCGTACTCGGCGTCGTTGCCTTCACTCTGTGTTCGACCATCGGCCTGCTTGCCAGTCACTTTGGAATCTATTACCAATTTAATCACGCTGAGGATTATTGAGTGCCAAATTGATTTGGGCGTATAACAGTAACTCGCCAGGAAATTCCGTTTGGGCGTGAAGCTGCTTAATTATTCTTTTTGATTTGGGAATCGAGCGAGGAATCATCTGGAGGTATGTCTTCCTATTTCGCCTTCGTGCAAATCTAAGTGTAGTGTCGGCGGGATTCAGTGTGGTGGGGACATTGGTGGATACAATTGGTCGTAATTAGTTAGGACTAATAGTATTGGAGTGACGGGTATATTCGTTTTAAATTTCAGGGTCTGTCTCGTTCGGGAGTAAAATTTTAACATGTACGATTCTCCAAAATGGCGGCGACCTTAGCTGACCTTTCATGTCAGAACTGGACCGCCATAATGGAAAATCGTTGCGACGGGAATCAACCACGCGGTACAGGTGATATCGTTTAGTAATGGACTTGAATTAAAATTAGATATCATGGGATTTAAAATGTCGTGTCATTGCTAATTGGTAATTGTATTAAATTTTAGTAAAACCATTCCTTCAGCGATAAGGGTATGGTGATGTTTAATTAAAAATGTCGGATTTCAATAAGTGCTGGAAATGTCGTAGTCGTAAGGTTTGATTCACTCCTCATAGTAATACCCATTGATGGGAACATTGTAGGTCAGCCACATAATTGAAGTAGTGTGTATAGCAATCAATTTCAAGTTTAGGCGGGATTGTTCATTTGATTTTCACATCGATCATTCAAAATGGCGGTGACCCCACATGACCTGTCATGTCATTAGTGGACCACCATCATGGAGGGTCGTTGAATTTCAGTAGGTATCATTTTCTTTTCACAGCGATCATCCAACATGGCGGCAACCCCACATGACCTATCATGTCATTAGTGGACCACCATATTGGAGGGTCGTGGAATTCCAGTTGGTACTTTGTTCTTTCACCTCGATCATCCAAAATGGCGGTATTTTGATTGATGTGAGGCATCCACGGCCATAAATAAAAGGATTTTATGATTGTTACCCGTAAATCCTAGTAGAATATTATTTACACCGAACTTACTATCCTTGCTCAGGTCTTTCCTAACCTCGCCCCTCGCTGTGTTGAGCTAGCGGGAAGGGTGTGAAAATTAAATGGAAATGTTACATTAATAAAATAATTTCGTTAGGACCATTTTGGTCGTTTTCGGGTTTTGACAAGACAAACGATCTGGCGCCCTTCAGGCAATAATAAAATCAATACCAATTGGGTGATTGGCCAATAAACCAAAAAGTCTTTAGAGTTGATTGACCAATAAACCTAATAATAATTAAATAAATAAAAACCATGGTTATAATACATACATGTATCAACCTTATAGTATCCCCTAAAATTACACAGCTACACAAAAATAAATTTTTTTCCGGGTCTGGAGGTCAGACGATGTTTACTATATGTTTTTGGGGTCGCTGAATCCGAAGTCCGAAAAACCCCAGCACGTCAGCTTTTTCCCATAACCTCAAAAAACCGGATAAAAAACCTGTTTCCGGGTCTGGAGGTCAGACCATGTTTACTATATGTTTTTGGGATCGCTGAATCCGAATTCATAGTGTAAAAAACTGCAGCATGTCAGGGACGTGAAAAAGGACGATTTCTCCAGCGACCCCAAAAACATATAATAAACATGGTCTGACCACCGGACTCGAAAACGAAATTTTATGAGGTTTTTTGAGGTTATCTCAGAATCCTGACGCGCTTGGGTTTTTTGGACCTCGGATTCGGATTCAGCGACCTCAAAAACATATAGTAAACATGGTCTGACCTACAGACCCAGAAAAAGATTTTTTATGAGGTTTTTGAGGTTATGTCAGAACCTTGACGTGCTGGGGTTTTTTCAACCTCGGATTCTGATTCAGCGACCCCAAAAACATATAGTAAGCATGGTCTGACATCCAGACCCGAAGAAAGATTTTTTTTGTATGGCTGTGATTATTAACCCTAGAAGTCCACACATATTTGAGCACTCATCGAGTCCACACTGGGGTCTAGTGGCCCCCATCAAGTTCAAGATGTGCCGTACGCCTTACAAAATTATTTTTGTCAACAGTGATGGTGATAATCTTATCCTGGGGATGTTTAGAGTATCTTAGGAACAAAAGTACTATAAAAAAAAATTTTACATACTTTCTAATCAATTTTTCGCAAAAAGAGTCCAAAGAAAAAAAGCATAAAATCACGGAAATAGAGTTTAATTTTTAATTTGTTTTGTTTCAATTTTTTTTAAATTTCTCCTAGTGTTTTAAAGATGAAATGTTGGAGAATCAGAAAAAAAATATGCCACTTCGATTCCTTTCAAAAAGTTGAATTATTCGGAGGGATGAAAAATGAGAAAATTCAAAAGTACAAAAACGTTTTTTTTATTTTATGTGTCCTAAATATAAAAAAGAATTGTTTCAGAAGTTCAAAAAAGTAAAAAGGAATGATCTATATTGTTTTTTTTTTGTTTTCAATTTATAAATGTTATTCGCGTGCAGACGCACAGTCAGTGCAGCGACCCGACCGGTGATCGTCACATATCACACGTTGGCAAGAAGCGCAGCCGACCCGAGTTTAGCCGCAATTTATCCTTATAGACCACATTTACCCAGAAATGTATTATACTATTTTTAGAGTAATATTTCATTAAAAATTTGCTGTTCACACATAATTTTGCACAGAAAGAAACCAAAAATAATTAAAAAGAAAATTTCACTTATCGTACGAAAAAGTTACACTGAGTCCACACTGGGGTCCAATGGCCCCACTCACGTTTTGCTTCTACCTTGCTTCCTACCTGAGGACTAACTGACGACGCCAACCTAGGTGACCTGTGCTCAGATACCTAAAACGAATTTACATTGGATCGAAACATAGATATTGATCTTTGTCTAAAAGGGACACTCAAATGAAAAAGCGCTGGGGTCCAATGGCCCCCAGTGTGGACTTCTAGGGTTAAAACCATAGGACATCCCTTGAAATTGTTTAAATTTTTGGAACATGCATTGGAATCTTTCGAAATACCCTAGAATAATTCAAAGTCTTCGAAATTCCTATAAACTATTAGCATGAATAAAACAAGTTCTAGGAGTCTTTTAAAATTTCCTAAAATATTTCAAATCCTTTGATATCTTTTGAAATCCCTTGAAACTTTTTAAAGCTCTTGAAAGTACCTGCGAATCTTTTACAATACCCTCAAATATTTCAAGTCCTTCGAAATCCCATTAAATTACTGGAATCCATTAAACATTTCTTTGTAATCTTTTAAAATAAACAAAAATATTTAAAATCCTTTTAAATCTTTTGAAATATTTTAAAGATCTTAAAAATGCCAAGGAATTTGAAAAAAATACTTTAAAATATTTCAAATCCTATCATTATTCAATTGTCAATTGATCCTCAGGATCAATTAAATAAAAACTTTAAAAAATTCAAAAAAACCCATCGAATTAAGTAGAAGTGAGTGAATTTAGAAGAATTTAAGTGAATTTTGAAAATTCAAAAGAATTAAAAGAATGCAGGATAAATTGATAAGAATTCAGGTTGAATTCGAAAAAAATTAAAAATCTTAGAAACCCTACGAAATACCTCACCTCTTTTGAATAAATTCTTTAAAATTCACTAAATTGACATATTTTTATTACTTTCATAACTGAAATAAATCGGAAAATATTTTTTAAATTACCAATATAATAATAAATTATGTATGTTATTTAGAGGTTATGTTTTTTTGAACCAGGTATTTAAAAATTTTACCTTAGATGTTGCTTTATTTGAGCTTTAGTCTTTTCAATCGCATTTTCATAAATTTTTTACGCCATTCTCTTGCTGCCTTAGTTTTTTTTTTTTTTTTTAATCTTTCCTCTTCTTTCAAAAGTTTGATGGTATATTCGATTTTTAACTCTTACTTTTGGCCATTTCGCTGTTTATTTTCTCCGAGTTTCTCTGTTCATTTGCTCCGAGTTTAATTAGCAAAATAAGCATAAATTCCAAAAAACATTTATAAGGAATTAATGATAATCGTTTATAGTTTTAACTAAATTAAGTACATATAAATAATCATCGACATGTGAATCTAACTAACTGTCAAATGAAATTACGAGCGGATCTCTGTACATTGTACAACCCGAGCGGGGATCTTTCCTCCGGTCGGCTATCTTCGCCTCATTTTGGCTCATTTCGGAAGTTTCATGTGTATGGTCTGTATGCCTCTGAGCAACGTATTTGGCGCGATTTTTTAATTTAAAAAACTGGATTTTAGTACTCTATTGGGAGTTTTTTCAACTCATGTAAATGAAATATAATTCAATTAATTTTGTTGTACTTTTTATTAATTGTTTTATTGCACACTTCAGTTTTTAAATATATTTCAGATATTTTATAAACTATATATAAAATATCGTATATATCAAAAATTTCAGTCAATGTAAATATTTGAGAGAATTTCTAAGTTTAGTCGTATCACATAAAGTTTCTGGCATATATTTTTTTAATCAAATACTAATAACAAAAATTATCTTAACGCAAAAGTCTCCATCATTGACCCCACTATCGATATCATACATCTAAAATTATCCTCTAACAGCCTTTGCAGCAAATCAGTCCTAATCAATCTTTTCGTAGAAAATACAACTTAAACCTATGTGAAAAACTTTATTTATGTCAAAATGACCCACATATTTTGTTTACATTTATTTATTCGCTGCATAATATGTGTGGTCAAAATCACAAGGCACATTGATTGTTTCGTTCACGTTGCAACTGATTCAAATTTTTTTTTTTTTGGTCGAGGATTCAACTTTTTTTTTAAATTCATATTTTCGTGTTAAAAAATTGAACTGTTTTGTAGAAAATTTGCCTCTCTATTAAAAAACCTAAAAAAATACTAAAAATTAGTTCTTTTTGTCGGGGATTCAGTTACTTTGTTAAAAATTTGTCTTTTTTGGCATAAATTCAAATATTCTTGATTTGAAATTAAAATCTTTCTTCGTTAAAATATCATATATGTTATATTACTAAAATAATCAATAATTTAATGATATTGATAATAATAATAATAATAATCAAAGGCGGTGTCTTGTCTTTTGTCAGATGTTATGACAAATCTTGTCCGCCACAAGAGCATAAGCTCTTTTATGCATCTCACTATTTTTGGATGCACCTCCATGCATTCAATGAGCTTAATAAGTAGCTCATGGTTCGTGTTATCGAATGCCTTACGATAGTCAATCCAAGCCATGGACAGATTGCGTCGATACCTGATCGAGTCCTGGGTGATACACCTGTCTATTAACAGGTTCTCCCTGCAACCTGCCAGACCTCTCTTGCATCCACGTTGTTCAACTATTGCACTCCATACCGGCTCGATAGATGTTAATATCCTCTCTTTGAGGATGCCAGTGAATAGCTTGTAGCTGGTGTTTAAACAAGCTATGGGCCTGTAGTTCTTTGGACTTGACAAATCTCCAGTCTTAGGAATCAATACCGTGCGTCCTTCCACTAGCCACTGCGGGACTGGTTGTTCTCCGTTTAAGAAAGTAGTAAATATACGAGCTAGATGTTGGTGCGTAGAAGTAAACTTCTTCCACCAAAAGTTGTTGATTTTATCTGGCCCGGGCGCTGAAAAGTTCTTAGTTCTAGCGATAACTTTCTTCACTTCTTCAGCAGTAATTAGTGGAAACTCTTCCTCTGGACCTTGTAACCTTTGCCTTTGGCAAAAGTTACGAAAGAGTGATATATCTGAAGCGTCTTCATTTAGCTGATAAGTATCTCCATATACTTGTTTCCAGAAGACTTGAATCTCTTCTCGACTAGGCGGATTTTTAACGGCACGTGACGTTTTATTGAACAGACGGGAAGGATGAGTAGAAAAGGTGGAATTTTCCTGAATGCACTGTACTCGCCGTTCAAGGCGCTGTTTCGCTGTTGAAAGAGATCTTATTTTTTGCGTCCAGTGCTGCTTGATGGTCAACAGTTTACACTTGTTCAGCGTGTGATTTGCTTTCCTCAAGTTTCGAGCAAGTGCCCTAACTTTTGGAGTGAATTTTTTATTGAATGTTATGTAGCTAATCACGCACTGAATATTTGATGCATGCCGTCTCGCCGTTTCAATTTTGAATTGAAGCTGTGCAATACGCTCGCGAGTCTTACTCAGACGTACTGAAGTTTCGTTACTTCTACTGTCGCTAAGCAAGGACACCGCCTTCTCGTAAACAACGCAGTTCAGATTCCAGAGATTAACATCTTCGGGGAGCAAATCGGGGAGAGCAGTATTAGCTTCAGCTAATTTGTCCATCCTGAGAAAGACTTTTTGGTGGATAGATCTCCTATTTCTCATGTTAGCATTATCGGCTATCTGCAAAGGTGGTCTTGCTGGAACGGGTGGAATGTTCGATGGAGGATGTTGCTCTTCTTCTTGTTGATAAAGAGCTTCATATCCGTTTTTTCGCAAAAAGGATACCTGATCCCTTAAATACTGAGGCGTTTGATGAGCATATTCCGGGTGCATATTGACCCAACGGTCATGTAACCTCTGCATGAATCCTCTTCGCGCCGGTGAGCTTCTTTGCCAACAGGTAAGGATGTCTCTCCTGAGTTGGTCTGACCATTTAAATCGATGTTCTCGCGTTTGTCCGGGGCCATTGCCTGGTCGTCGCCTCGGTTCTGTCCTATTGCTGCCACTCCCAACTGAACAAAGTCAACAAAGTGAACAAAGTGTCAAAGGCTGTTCTTCTGGGATCACTTCATCTGGTCCGTTAACACTGTTCCTCATAACATTTTACAAAGATTGGTAGCTCTAAAAAAGTATCCAGAGGTGAAACTTCATCTCCAACTGTCCCGTCTGCCGCGTAAGATCATCCGCGGCTAGAGACCTGACTCCAAGGAACAGTGTTGCCCGATGTTTTCTCGCGTAAATTTCCCGCTCTTGCTTACCTTCTAGGACAGAAGGAGCAGAAGCGGATGACGTACACGTTCCAGTTGCGTCGGGATTGGTTGATTTTAAAGAACCATGATCGTAGCTTCCGGAGCCTACAACTTCTCACAATAATAATCAATGGAACAAAGGTCTTCAACACTTTGAAATTCAAAAGTTAATGTTTTCCGTTTAAGAAATATAAGGTAGAAAAGTATCTTGTAATTGCTAAAGATTTCCTAATTTTTTAGTTACAAATATTTTAAAGACATTACAATTTCCAAGAGTTCAGAAAAATATGTCAAATTTATTTTAAATTTTTGATTTAAGTTTTTGATCTCAAAAAATTGTTATTGATGATCTACAAATTTAAACATCTCTTTCGAGATTTCTAAAAACATGCAGTAAATATACGCGCGTAAATTGCGCGTTTACGTCTCTAGATTTTTACTTCCCAACATTAAAAATAATTTAATCATTAAAATAATGAATTAATAATATAAACAATGTAAAAATCCATTTTTAACACAATTATTAAATATTTTGTCAACATTTTTAGAACAATAATAATTGTGATGTTAATTTTTTCTCTACTGGTCTAAGATCAATATTTTTTAATATTGATTTTTTGAATTGTGAAAAAAATGCTAGAAGTCAAAATGTTAGAAAAATGTATATGTAGAACGATTTTGCAGAATTTAATTAGAAAAAAAAGAGTTGAATTGTATAATTTCTAATTTAAAGCACTAAAAATGAAACAATTTGATTTTTAATTGAAGAATCACGAAATTGAATGATTTCAGATTAAAATTTCGAAAATAGGACAATTTCAAAAAGTTAAAAATGGAATATTTTAAGATTCGAAGTGTGGGAATTGGATCATTTAAAATTCAGAGGAATTAAAGCTGTGTAATTTTTAATGAAAAGCGTTCAAAAGTAAATAATTGAAAATGGAAAACTTTTAAATTTGAATAATTTTAAATTCTAAGCGATAATTATTTGACAATTAGAAATTGAAAACTAAATTGAATCTTTCAAAATCAATGCTTTCTGAAATTTTAAATTGTTATTATATGAAAAAATTATAATTTAATATTAAAGCTGATTAGACAAATTTTTCTAAAATCGAAAAATGAATTGAATTATTCTAAAGAAAACGTTCGAAATAAATACTAATTTTCAATGGGAAGCATTGAAAATTAAAAAATTTCTACTCCATGCGCTGAAACTTAAACAAACGCAAACTTCATTTAAAACTGAAAAAATTTTAGTAACCAAAATTTTTAAAGACTTAAAAATCATTAATTTTTAAACTGTTAATTATACTTTCCAAAATTCAACGAATTCAATTTTAATTGCAAAATTAAAACTTATGAAAGGGAAAAATTAAAAAATTAGCGTTCAACATGAAAATTCAGAACTCTAAAATTGCATCCATTTAAAATTATCAAAATTATTTAGTTACAAAGTGAAATAGTACGAACGATGGCATCAAAACAAGACGATTTGGTATTATAACAGGACGCTAAAAAAGTGATGCTCAATCAAAATGGAACCATAGTTTTTACAGTGTTTGTCCAAAATCAATCAATTTATGTAAAATTCATGCTGGGAATGGTATTTTCAAAAATTTTTTCTAAATTAATTATTCACATGGACAGGTGTCTAAGAATGGCCATCTTCAACGAAGAAGGTGTGGATCTCGGGATAGTGAGGGTGCGTGGGTTAGCGTTCGCAGATTATAGGGTTGTTATGGCAGAGTCAACAATTCAAAGTAGCGAAAATTTACCCCAAACCTAACCCCCTGTGGGCGGGAGGGGGGGGGGTAACTCTAATATTTCAGATGGGAACCTCTATTCCTTTATTGCAAATTCAGATTGTTCAATAAAAAATACGTAAGTTTTGTTAAAAATTTTTTTTTTCGCTGTACGACAGATAGCGCTGAAATGTTCCTAATGACGCAATGCAAAAACACCCTGTATATACACAGGTCAAATATTAAGTATCTTATCAGTAACAGCCACGAAACCATTTTTGCTAATTTCAAACTCTGTCTCGCGCAAAATGAGGCTTTTTACTTGCACTCTGCTCTTTACGTTTGTGATATTTTTTTATTCTGTCCATAAGTATAATATAGTATAATACCAAATTATTCATATATTAAAATATTTTACATCCAGATACCAGATATAAAATTCGCATTTTAACATTGTAACAGTTGAAACATATGTTATGCTATAACATATGTTATAGGGGCCATCAGTAAACTACGTTACGGATAAATTTCCAAATGAAAATGGAATAGTTAAATTTCCATTAAAAAAGTATCAATTAAAAAAAAAAAAAGAAGTTTCGACCAAAAACTTGAATTTCCAACCAAAAAGGGGAATCACAAAACATTTCTAACAAAGTAGATTAACTTTCAACTGAGTACTTGAATCCTTAACCAAAAAGATAAATTTTCAACAAAAAATATTAATTTTCTATTCAAAAGGACGAATTTTCATCACAACACATCATTATCACGATTATTATGATTACGTTATCGACCCATTGATCACATTCTGTGTTCTTGTTTGAATTTTCGTAATTCTCCTTCAGGTGTTCAGTGCTAACCTGCCGCTTTTTGACTGTTATCAATATTCGTTCTTCGTGATATGGATTTAAAGTTGAGGTCCTCTTTTCATGAGACAACGTTTCTTCTACTCAAAAATTTTATCAACTTTCATCTATTATTTTTTATTTTGGGTATACATTTTTCTACCGTCTTTTTATCTTCTACAGATATAATACCTGTTTTTTTTAGTGACTAAGAATTATCGCATTTTTTCTTTTGACCTTCATTGCCATGACTTGCTTCACTACTAAATACAAAAAAGGTCGAGACAAAACGTACAGAAATACATCTTTTTCCAACAAGATTGTTAAATTTTGAAGCCAAAAAGACGAATTATCTACAAAAAAGCTGCTTTGTCAAAAAAACAAAAAAGGCCACTTGCAACCAAACAGTTGCATTTTTAATTAAAAAGAATGGATTTTCAACCCAGAAGATTATTTTTCCATCAAAAGGTGACTTTTCCAAAAAATACTTGAATTTCAATTAAACATATCAATTTTCAACGAAAAATGGAATGGTTACATTTTTAGTTCATAATTTAATTCTTAACAAAAAAACAAACGCCAAAAGTACCCTTTCAGCCCAGCATTCACGCTACATAGGAGCTATTGGCGCGAAGCTCACTGAAAACACTCATCAGATGGCAACTGTGACATTTTGTAGGTCATGGCCCCGCGAACAAAAAATCCTTCTGACAAAACCCCGAAAAATTGACAGATTTTCGTCTGCACCGCGCCA
>CAKNYM010049748.1:198690-217212 GCA_932195095.1 Andricus curvator
GACAAAACCCCGAAAAATTGACAGATTTTCGTCTGCACCGCGCCAAAGGTACCCTTTTAGACCAGCATTCACGCTACATGGAGGCTACTGGCGCTACTCTCACTGGAAACACTTAGCACTTTGTAACTGTGACTGATGAAAATCTGTCCATTTTTCGGGGTTTTGTAATTATGATTTTTTGTTCGGGGGGTCATGTTCTACAAAATGTCAAAAAATTATCAAAATCCACCGAGACCTTTTTTCAATACATTTTGTGCGGCGTCCTTTTCAACCAAAGAGATGAAATTTCAACTAAAATGATGAATCTTAAAAAAACTGAATTTTCAACAGAAGAGTTCAACATTGATCCCAAAAGATGATTTTTTAACCAAGAAAATTAAATTTCTAAAAATGGAATCGAAAAAAATAAAGTTTTGAATAACTAGTTCAAATTTCAACTGGGTAGTTAAATTGTTGACCAAAAAGATGACTTTTTAAATAACTAGTTGCATTTTAAACAAAATAGTTAAATTTTCAATCAACTTGCAGAATTTTTAATTAGGCGAGATAAATTCTAAAACGAAAATATAATAGAAGACTTTTCAAGCAACGTAGTTAGATTTTCTTATTGACTTCCATTAATTTATTTCGAATTTAAGCAAAAAAAAAAACAAGAAAAAGGGGCAGTTTCTTAAATATAAGGAGAAAAAGAATTCTTTCAAAAGGGGGAAAAGGGGGAATAAGGAAAAGAATGTGATATCTGAAATGTTCTCTCTTATCTGAACCAGTGAAATTGTTACTGGTTGGATTCGTATTTTGAATTATCACTAGTGAACCAGTGATCTGATTCTTACTGAGTGATTCAGTAAGTGGCCCAATTAAAACAGCGTTACTGAATCAACCAGTGAGCATACCATCTTTCGCTTGAAAGTGGTACCGAATAACCAGTGAACCTCACTGATTAAACCAGTGACGGAATTCTACTGAGTGAACCAGTGAAATCTCACTGATTGTTAGTGACACATTTCTAGCTGTTTGAACCAGTAAGATTTCACTGCTTCACCCCCTTTCCATTCGAACGTCTTTCTAGTCATCTTCATATTTCATATTTAAAACTGAAATTTTCCCACGCACAAAACCAAAAATTTTGCCGAAATACGTTGTGTTCAAAATTCCTTGATTTCGAACCAGTAACTTTCTTTACAGAAGCTGTTAATAAAAATTCCCTGTATAATTTATTACAGAATCGAGTCCAATATGGCCATATCACCGTCTAAATAATGATCTAGGGTACCGTGATGGAGCAATTTCACCACCACGACCACAACCACCGCCAGAGCCAATCAGTCCTCCTCAAAAGGCTTTAGTTTACAGAGGGACTGATCCTATTGGAAGAATCCAAGGAAAGCTAATTTCTGAACTGCGTCCGACTGGTCCAAACGGTAATTCAAAAAATAAAATAAAATCTAAGGGGCAGTGCATAAATAACGTAAACTTTTTTTCTGAAATTTTAAATCACGTACCACCCTCTTTTTAGGGTTCGTAAATTTTGAACCGCCTCCCCCCACCTCTCTATTTTACGTAATTTTTGAAGAGTAATTTTTTTTTAAATTTATTTAGTGTTTATCCAAAAATTACGTAATACGATTTGGTAAAATCTTATTGGTTCTTATGAATTAACAAAGTAGTTCAACTTTCAACCAAGTATTTGAACTTCAAACCAAAAAAGATCGATTTTCAGCAAACATTGTAATAGTTCATATTTTAACCAAAGAAAAACTTTTATTTTAAAACAAAAACAGTTTAATTAAATCAAAAAGACGAATTTTCAACAAAATAAATTAATTTTTAAAAGAATAGATCAATTTTCAACAAAAAAGTTAATTTTCAACCAAATCGTTAAATTGTCAGTCAAAATAATTAAGTTTAAACCCAAAAAAACGAATTTTTAACAAAGTAGTTGAATTTTCAACATAAAAAAATTAATTTTGAACGAAAAATGTAATAGTTGATATTTCAACTAAAAAATATTTTTATTTTGAATCAAAAAAAGTTTAATTTTCAAACAAACAGTTGCATCTTTAACCAAATGGTTGAAGGTTCAACTAAAAAATTTAATTTTTTTCCAAAACTAGAATAGTTGAATTACCATTCGAAAAAATTAATTTTCAACAAGAAAAATGAAATTTTAACAAAAAATTAAGAGTGCAATATTCAACGAAAAAACAACAAATTATCAACAAAAAAGTTACATTTCCGACCAATGATATGAATTTTCAACTAAAATGATGACTCTTCATCTAAAAAAATAAGTTTTTAACAAAGCCGTTTATCTTCTGACTGAGAATTCATGTTTCTTGTTGTAGATTTGTCAATTCAAAATTGCAGTTGAATTTTTTTCCCTTCTTAACTGAAAAACCTTTCTAGGTTGAAAATTCAACTATTTGGTTGAAAATTCAACTGCCTAATTTGAAAATTAACTTTTTTGTTGAAAATTCATATTTTTGGGTAATTAAACTGTTTTGTAGAAAATTCCTCTTTATGGCTTTAAAATTCAACAATTTGGAAAATTAACTTTTCTATTGAAAATTCATATTTTCGGACTGAAAATTCAACTGCTTTGTAGAAAATAAATCCATTGGCTTAAAAATTCAAAATTTTTGTTAACATATTTTCTCTTCTTTACTGAAAAATTTTTCTAGGTTGAAAATTCAACAATTTGGTTGAAAAATGAACTGTTTGGTTGAAAATTAAATTGTTTTGTAGAAAATAATTAGGCCTTTGGTTTTGAAAATTCAAAATTGTGGTTGAATTTCTCTTCTTTCTTGGCTGAAAAATCTTTCTTGATTAAAAATTCAACTTTTTGATTGAAAATTCGCCATTGTGGTTTAAAAATTTATCTCTTTCGGTAGAAATTTAATCTTTTTTTGGTTAAAAATGCAACATTTTGGTAAAAAATTAATCTTTTTGTAGAAAATTCACAATTTCACTTTAAAATTCTACTCCTTGATTAAAAATTAAACTAAATTGTTAAAAATCCGTCTTTTCGGTTCGAAAACTCTCTTGGTAGAAATTTAATCTTTCTGGGTTAAAAATGCAACTGCTTCCTTGAAAATTATTATGTTTTCGTCGAGAATTCTATTACATATTTTGGTTATAAATTCGTCTTTTTCATGAATTCAACTGTTTTCAGTTAAAAATTGAAATCTTCTTTGGTTGAAAAATTGTCTTTTGGTTTTTCCATTTAAAACTTCCGTTGTTTGGATGAAGACTCGTTTTATTTGGTGCAAAAATTAATTTTTCTAACTGAAAATTCAACTATTCTATTTTTAGTAGAACATTCATCTTTTTTACTTGAAAATTCAACTATTTGATTCGAAATCCATGTAGTTTATTCAATTTTTTATTGTAGAAAATAAATCTTCGCGGTTGGAAACTTTTTTTCCTATGTTGAAAATTCAACTACTTGGTTGAAAATTCATCTCTGTTGTTTAAAATGCAGTATTTTTACTTCAAATGTTAGAAATTTAATGCGTTTTAACCTTTTGATTGAATTTAATATAGTACCTACATTAATTTTATTTAAAAGAATTTATTTTCATATTTTCGTGTTAAATTTCAGTTAAAACTCTTTTGTAAGAACAAGCTCATTTGTTACATTTTTTAAGCATTATTGAAAAACTTATAACGCAATAAATTATACAGTTTTTCCAGAGAAGAATAATATCTCTGTACAGCTTTTGGTAAAAAATGTCTTACGTAAGATCTTCCAATTCGCCCCCCCCCCCCACCATAAGAAAAAAAAGATTATACCTCCCTGATCGTCTTACGTAATTTGTGGATGACCCCTTATAAAATAGTTTTTATTTAAATAATAGTGTTATTAGTAGACTTACAATTTAGGATAATTTAGTAGTCGAAAGTTGTTGATTTAAAGAAATTTTTAAACTGATGAATGACTATATTTTTCTTACTGGATTAGGTCAACGAAAGCTAATGAAACCTGAAGATGGTGACTTAGTGATGGACGGTGGACGTACTATTGCAAAGTATGTGAAGAAGATGGAGATGTGGCGGGTGTATCGTCAGAATGCATGATCTGCACTTCCTCGTCCAGCGGGTAATTTAAAAACTAAAATACAATCTAAATATATTAGAGAATCAGATATTTGTACCTGTAAACCACCAGGAACCAGAACCGACCAGGAACCGGAATTTAAACAACGGAAACGAGGTAGTAGATTTAGAAAAAATCTCTAAAAACACAAGCTGAAACAAGGTCATCTTGTGTGAGAAAGTTGCACAAAAATCCTTAGTTAGTTAGTTTGTAACGTGAGTGGGGGAGCCCGTGAGGTCCCCCCTGACGCCCAAGCTATAAACCATATTGTGCCACACCCGTGTTTATTCTGAAGGCAGTACATTGAATCTGGCCACCTCCACCGAATTTTTAGATCTCGGTTGTTGTTTCCAACGTTCTGGAAATATACCTCTCAGGTGCCAGGCAGACCCCATCGTACAGTGAATGACGCGGACCTCTTTGCACAGTGAAGTGAGCCTCAGCGACCCCCCCTTTGGTATGTAGACGGACTGCGCTTGCGCTAGAATACGTGAGAGGAACACGACGCGACAACCCATTGCCATGGCAACAATAATTCGCGTCGTGTTCCTCTTATGTATAGCTAGCGCAAGCGCAGTACCGCTTGATGCCAAAGTTGGGGTCACTGCTGAGCCTCACCCACTCTGCCATCCGGCAGCCTACCTAGCCGTGGAGAAACGACAGCCAGGTTAAGGTGGGCGGAGCGAAACCTCTGAGGTTTAAGGTGGGTTTCGAACCACCAAAACTCCGGTAGAAGTACATAAAAAGATTTCCCTTGGTACCATTTTCTCCCAATTTTTTTCTTTGTTATATAATTGTCTTTAATGAACCAATCACACTGACTGGCTTTTTCTGCAATTCTGTAGCACAAAATGACTTTGCTCAGTTTATGTTATCAAAGATTTTTTTTCAAAATTTGCAATATATTTTATATAATAGTAGACTCTAGACTATCTAGATAGCATGGCGACACAAACAACAATAATGCTGGTTTCCCCTTGCCACCAGGTCGAAATAATGAAGACTTACCGTCCACGCCATAGGCCCGCATGATAAGGATGATTCCCATACAAAAATTTGGCGGAAAATAAAAATTTAAGAAACGATGTTAGTGATTTGATAAATAAAAAGATTTAGCATCGACACGAATTATTTTTTATAACCACACCACAATATTGACCTTCCACTTTTATCCAGAAGCTTTTAAATTTTAACTTACTTTTGGCCATGGGAAAATATTTTTGAATATTTCTTTTCGTGTGGCAAATAAAAAGCATATATAGTATCGTGAAGGATTGATCACTAGGATGGTTCAAAAATGCTTTAGAAAAATTGCGGAAAATTGTGTCTTACGAATTTTTAGCGCTAATTATTATTTCTTGCAGTTTATTTTATTGATAATTAGATGTTTAAATAAATTGCTTAAACCACTTATTATTGTTTAATGCAATTTTCTCTTAGAATAGAGGTAGATAGTTGCGGTTTTTTCTGCTTTTCTCAAAATGCTTTTAATTTTTCAGTCAGAGCGTGGAAAAAGTCAATTAAATTTTTACAAAAATTATTTTAACAGTGTATTATTATTTATAACAATATTCTCTTAGTATTCTCTTAATATTCTCTTAGAAAGTTGCATTTTTTCTGAAATTTTCAACTCTTCCTCCGCTTTTCACTAACAGAGAGGTAATAATAAATGAACTTCAACATGAATAATTGTTTAAAAAAACTATGATCGTTCATAACTATCTTCTCCTATAGTAATGCTAGATAGTTGCAGCTTTTTCTAAAAATTTTAACTTTTTGTCCACTTTTTACTCAGTGAGGTAATAATTAATTCAAATTAACAAACATAATTTTTTAATAAATAAATTAATTATTTTGAATAGTATTCCATTTTTCCCGAATGAAGTATTTTTATTCTTCTGCTAATGTTTTAAAAATATTAATTTAGAAAGAAGGCTCTTGGAAACAAGTTATTTATTGACCAAGAAAGATCAGTTCAACAAAATAGTTGAATATTCAACAAAGGAATTAAACTATTAACCAAATAGTTGTATATTCATATAAAAAAAAAAAACATTTTTTTTAAAAGACAGTTAAATTTCCAACGGAAAAATTACTTTTCAGCCATGAAGGATGACTCTTCTACAATAAAAGATCAATTTTCAATCCAAAAGATGAATTTTGAACAAAAGCGGTAAAATTTTCGACCACAAGAGATGACTTTAACACAATAGTTCAATTTTGAAATAAATAGTCTAATTTTTGATCAGATAGTTGTTTTTTCTAACAAAATAGTTAAAAGTACAACAAAAAAGATAATTTTCAAGTTTAATTTTCTACTTGTGGAACATACATGATCAACCCAAAGTGGAATAGTTAAATTTTTAAATCAATGAATTTCAAACAAAAAAGAGTGAATTTTTAACCAAATAGTTAAAATTTCAACCAAAAAGATGAATTTTTCACCAAAAAGATGAATTTGTAACAAAATTGTTGAATTTTGAAGCGAAAAAGACGAGTTATTTACAAACCAGTTGAATTTTGAACCCGAAAATATGATTTTTCAACAAAAAAGTTAATTTTCTACAAAATAGTAGAATTTTGAAATAAATATTTTACATTTTAATCAAATGGTTTATTTTTCTAACAAAATAGTAAAAATTTAAAGAAAAAGGATTATTTTCAAACAAGTAGTTTAATTTTCTACTTATAAAGCATACCAAAATTCAAAGTAAGCAAAGTCAAACTAAAAAAGAGTGCATTTTTTAATAAATAGTTAAATTTTCAACCGAAAAAATGAATTTTCCACCAAGAAGATTTATGTTCTACCAAAAAGACGAATTTTTAACAAAATTGTTAAAAATGTTAATTTTCTACTTAATAGTTAAATTTTCAAAAAAAAAATTTACCTCTTAATCAAATGGTTGAATTTTCTATCAGAGTAGTTGAATTCTCGAGGAAAAATGTATTTTTTAATCAAATAGTTTAATTTTCTCTCAAATTGTGGAATTTCCAACTTGAAAAAATTAATTTAGAACCAAAAAATTGAAACTTTGAATAAAATGATGAAGATTCAACAATACAAAAATTAATTTTTTACAATGTACTTCAATTTTAAACCAAGTAGTGGCTTTTTTAACAAAAAAAGATGAATTGATATTTATTGATGATTGATATTTCACCAAAAAATATTTTAATATCAAAACAGAGACAGTTGAATTCAACCAAAAAATATAAATTTTTAACCAAATACATGAATTTTTAACCAAACAGTTTCAATTATCAACTAGACCCTGAGTTTGTGGATATAAGTGTTATTAGACATCTTAATACTGGAGAGACCTATACATACCTAGGCGTGCCTCAAAGCCGCATTCAGGACGTAAAATCAGTGGAGGAGTCTCTCCGAAGCAGATACAATCATCTTCTTCGACAGATTTGGTCTTCCAATCTGTCGGCATTGAACAAGGTATTTGCTATTCTACTTTACTCGTTTGGGGTGGTTCAATGGACGAAGAACAAAATCAAGGCCCTTGATGTCACCACACGTAAGATCATGCATATGCATAAAAGCTTGCATATCAATTCGTCAGTTCCGCGATTATACATTTCACGCCGTCAAGGCGGACGCGGACTTCTGAATCTCCAGTGTCTTCATAACCGAATTGTTCTAAGTACAGCATACATCGTTGCGAATGGCAGAGCTTCTCTCCTAAGGATGGTCAGGAACCACGAGATGATTGGCGAAGGAGCATTCCTTTACAAAGCCGCGGAGAAAGCGGCCGAGACCCTTGGTCTGAATTTTAACATCAGAAGTGAGGAAAGTGCGTTACTCCATCTAGATGCTTCACTTCTAAAAGTCAGAGTAAAGAAAGTAGATGCTGGAAAATTTCACCAACAGCTACTCGACAAGAAAATGCACGGAAACTTTCACAGAAATGTAGAAAAACATTACTTGTCGAAGGAGCAAACTTTTGCTTTCCTCAAATCATCAGGGCTTAATTCAGGTACAGAGGGGTTTATTTTCGCATGTCAGGACGGTGTCATTTCCACCTTAGCATATCGTGAGCGCATTTTATGTCAAGAAGTTCTCAGTGATAGGTGCAGAGCGTGTCATGCACACGCTGAGTACCTAGAACATATACATCAGGGTGTCCGACCCACGCAGGAACTACGTATATCTATAGTACGGTGCCGGTCGCGACCCTGCCCTGCCGAACGCTCCAAGGGAGATAGAGTAATAGCATGAAATATGTAAACACTTGTAGTGGTCCTAAGTCGGCACCTTTTTGTTATGTAAATAACCGATGCGTCCTAAATGAAAGGAGGTGATAAAATGAAACTTTCAAATTAAAATATTTATTTCGTGAACAATTTTTCAACTCTCATGTTTCAATAATACAAAACATATTTTTAAACATATACATTTAAAACATTGTAATTTGAATCATTTTGTAACATAAATTAATAATGACATGTTCACTATGCGAGTTTTCGTACCATGCGCATATTTTTTAAATCGAATAAATAGTGTGGCGTATTGTGGCTTACTTACATATTACTCTAAAATTTTTTGTGACTGTATCATTGCCGCCTAATGGAGTTTCCGCCCTTTCTTCTGGGGTCAATAGATCAACCGCGCCGGTGTACATGTTTATTTTCGCCCTTTTTTGCGTCTTCCCTAAAGGTGTATATATTCCACGAAGAATCGTTTGATTTTTTGTTTTCTCCAACATTATATAGACGTCACCATTGGACGTTGATAATACAAGTTGTTCTTCGGCTGGCATGGGTTTATGGACATCTTTTATTGTTCGCAATTGAATTGCTAGATTATCAGGAGGAAAAGTGTATTTTCGGAGTTCGAATATACGGTTTGGATTCTTGTGGGGAATAAGTCGAACATGCCTTAGTTCTTCAAGATTCAATTCAAAAACTTGAGAAAAAGGTTGCCGGGGTGGACGGGATCCAGATCTGACACGGATAGGTTGTTTGGCAGGAGGAGGAGACGCGACAGAAGAATGAGGTCTGGCAAGAGGAAAAGTCTTTTTTGGAGAATGTTGTCTGACAGGAGGAACAGTCCTTTCTGGTGGATGTGGTCTGGCAAGAGGAATAGTCCTTTCTGGAGAATGACGTCTGACAAGATGAACAGTCATTTCTGGAGAATGTGGTATGGCAAGAGGAAGAGTCCTTTCTGGCGAATTTCTTTGAGAAAAATAAGAAGGTCTGCCACGAGGAACTCCAGGAATTGGGTCGCCATTAGGCAAACACTCAAACTGCGAACTCAACCCTGCAATAAGAAATAGTAAGGATAACTTTATTTTAACACAAAATCGTATTTTTGCATACACAAGGAGTTGCGAATGTGGTTGTGACTCAATGCAGTGGTCAACATAATTGTCAACTGCTTGCAACGGTTTTATCCTTTTCTGCATGTGATAAACAAAACTTGAGACTGTGTGATCCATTGGGTGAATATTAATTTTCCAAAAAAATATAGAGAATAGCTACACGTTTTTGAAAAAATATACCTTTTTCAATTTTGTTCAAGGATTTAAATGTTTATTTATTGAACTTTTCTAAAAACGCATGTAAATTCAAGACTTTTAGTCACTGTTTTTAATACAAAATGCTCTTCATTCTTGAATTTTCAACCGTAGAAAAATCAGCTACTGAAAATTTGAGAAAATTCAATATTAAACTTTTGAAAATTTAATTTCAATTTTCAACATTCAAAAATTGAAAAATAAACATTGCAATCCATAAAAAGATGTTGAGATAAAAAAATATAGAAGTTTCGCAGCTTTTTCTGTGTAAGGTCCGGCCTTTTCTGAGACGTGCCCTTCTTTGATAAAAGCTTCCTAGCAGATGGTTGCTTTTTTCCAGCGCTCTTCCGCGATTCAACAGTGCTAAGTAGTATCTCGAAAGTTATTTCTTGTTTTTTTTGTAATTAAATGCGTTAAAGATAGACACTTTTTAATATCTCCTGAAAAATTTAGATTTCGGCACTCACTCCCTTATGTCCAGAACCCCTTATTTTTACTAATTTTTACAAAATTTTCCATGAAAACATGAATTATGAAATAAATTATATATTCGTGAAGTATTCGACCATACAAAAAGAAAACAATTTGAAGGATTTTTTAATATTTCTTTTTTTTTTGTACATTTAACTTAGCCCGTCTCAGCTGCCTTCATATGAAACAAATAAAAAATCACAAATAAGGGATAATCAACCCAAAACTCTAATTCATATCTATATCTCTACAGTAATATGCAATAACCCCAAAAACAATCCCTACTACATAACGAGTCCCTTTTTAGCTGCCTTTAACTAAAAAAGCTAAACAGATATCGAATTGAAAAAGTACCCAAAACTCTAGTTTATATCCACATCCCCCATAGTAATATTCTAAAATCTCCAAAAAAACCCGTAATACATTTAACGAACCCCGTCTCAGCTGCCTTCAACGAAAACAGCCAAAAGAACTTTAAATGAAAAAAGTCACGTCAAGCACCTCTCCAAGAATATTTATATTCTCATCCTCACAGTAATATTTAGAACCCCCCAAAAAGAACCCCTAGTACATTTAACGAACAAAGTCTCAGCTGCCTTGAAATGAAATAGCCAAAAAAATTTAATTAAAAATATGTACTTGAGACACCTTCCCAAGTTCATTTCCCTATCCTCACAGTAATATCTAGCAACCTCAAAAAAGAACCCCTAGTACATTTAGTGAACAAAGTCTCAGCTACATTTACATAAAAAAGAAAAAAAAATAGATTTTAAATAATCAACCCAGTCACCTACCAAGAGTTTATGTTCGTGTCCATGCTGAAAAAATCACCCCTAGTACATCATCCCCAGTACATTTTGCGAACGCTTTCTCAACTGTCTTCAACTAAAAGAGCAAAAAAAAATCAAATTTCAAATAGTTACCACAGATACCTTCCCAATACACTAGTTCATACATTTATCTTCATAATAACATTCAACAATGCAAAAAAATGTGGAAATGAGGATATGAGGATAATGAAATAGCCAAAAAAATTTAATTCAAATATGTACTCAAGGCACCTTCCCAAGTCCATTTCCCTATCCTCACAGTAATATTTAGCAACCCCAAAAAAGAACCCCTAGTACATTTAGTGAACAAAGTCTCAGCTACATTCATATAAAATAGAAAAAGATTAGATTTTAAATAGTCAACCCAGTCACCTCCCAAGAGTTTATGTTTGTGTCCATGTCGAAAAAATCACCCCTAGTACATCATCCCCAGTACATTTTTCGAACGCTTTCTCAACTGTTCTCAACTAAACGAGCGAAAAAAAATTCAAATTTCAAATAGTTACCACAGATACCTTCCCAAGACACTAGTTTATACATTCATCTTCATAATAATATTCAACAATGCAAACAAATGTGGAAATGAGGATATGAGGATAATGAAATAACCAAAAAAAATTAATTAAAAATATGTACTTAAGACACCTTCCCAAGTTCATTTCCCTATCCTCACAGTAATATCTAGCAACCCCAAAAAAGAAGTCCTAGTACATTTAGTGAACAAAGTCTTAGCTACATTTACGAGTACATAAAAAAGAAAAAAATTGGATTTTAAATAATCAACCCAGTCACCTACCAAAAGTTTATGTTCGTGTCCATGTCGAAAAAATCCCCCCTAGTACATCATCCCTAGTACATTTTTCGAACGCTTTCTCAACTGTTCTCAACTAAACGAGCGGAAAAAAATTCAAATTTCAAATAGTTACCACAGATACCTTCCCAAGACACTAGTTCATACATTCATCTTCATAATAATATTCAACAATGCAAATAAATGTGGAAAATGAGGATATAAGGATAATGAAATAGCCAAAAAAATTTAATTAAAAATATGTACTTAAGACACCTTCCCAAGTTCATTTCCCTATCCTCACAGTAATATCTAGAAACCCCAAAAAAGAACCCCTAGTACATTTAGTGAACAAAGTCTCAGCTACATTTACATAAAATAGAAACAAAATTAGATTTTAAATAATCAACCCAGTCACCTCCCAAGAGTTTATGTTCGTGTCCATGTAGAAAAAATCACCCCTAGTACATCATCCCCAGTACATTTTGCGAACGCTTTCTCAACTGTCTTCAACTAAAAGAGCGAAAAAAAATTCAAATTTCAAATAATTACCACAGATACCTTTCCAAGACGCTAGTTTATACATTCATCTTTATAATAATATTCAACAATACAAAAAAATGTGGAAATGAGGATATGAACCAGAGTTTTGGGAAGATGTCTGAGATGATTATTTTAAATTCTATTTTGTTGGCTGATTTAGTTGAAAGTAGCTGAAAAAGGGTTCGTTGAATATACTAGGGGTTGTGTTTTGGTGTTTTTGAATATTACTATGGTGATAGGGATGTAAATTAGAATCTTTAAAAGGTGTCTGGGGTGATTATTTTCAATGTGACTTTGTTATTGATTCAGTTGGAGGCAGCTGAGACGGGCTACGTTAAATGTACTAGAGGTTATTTTTTAAGGTTGTTGAACATTACTGTGTGAATGAGGATATCATATAGGGTATTTTGGAAGTGTCTGGGGTGAACATTTTCAATCCGGAATTTGTTTAGAAGTTTCAGTTCAAGCCAGCTGAGAAATGGTTCGTTAAATGTTCCAAGGCTTGTTTATGGTGTTTTGAATATTACTGTGAAAAGGAGGATATGAAATATAGTCTTAAGAAGGTGTTGGGGTTATAAATTTTCAATTTAAAAGTTTTGTGGCTGTTTTAGTTGAAGGCAGCCTAGATGGGTTTGTTCAAATGCGCCAGGGGTGTTTTTTTAGTTGAAAAAACTTTGCAAACAATGAAAAATAACCTATTTATGCACTCTGTGAACTCTATTTTGCATTTACGCAGACGATCACAGTTATAGAATAGTACCATATGTGCACGTCTAAATTTTGCCGTATCAGTTGGGCGCGGCGAAATTGCTCCGCACAGATTAAGTCGCAAAAATTCTGACTTGCGTAAAGCTTAAAAGAAGTTCACTCAAAATTATAGATATATGATATCATTATATTTACCAATCGAATTGAGAATAACCGCCAAGGATAAGATCAGAGCATAAGCAATCCTCATCTCATTTAATTAGAGAGAAACTAAATACTGTATTAATGATAAATTTTATTGAAAATATAACTAATGAATATTCGTGTGCTTTATTGTATTATATTATTCATACTGTAGTCGTTATCTGTCAGGTTAGAGGCGTCAAAGTTTCCTTCGGAGATATTTACATTTGATAAGAGTCAATTTAGAGTAAAAAAATTTGGTTATAAATTTTATTAACACTGATGTCATCATTTATGTACTGTTTATTTATAAATTACTCAGGGGTGTTTTTGAACGGTCCCTTAGCAGTAAAACATTGCTGTGATGTAATATACTACTACAATGTGAAATTTTCTAAAATTCTTTTATGATAATGTTTTACTTTTTGATCTAATATTATTTGAGGTAATTATTAGAAATAAACAAAACAAATAGCGAATAAAGTCTACCTCATACTTCAATAATGTTTTATTTGTCACAACATCTTCAAAATAGAAATTTTTGTTGAAGAGTTATGAACAAATCAATCAAAAAAAGCAACAAAACAAACATTTTAAACAACATAGTTCAATTTTCAACCAAAAAAAAATTAGTTTTCAACAAAGTTTTTTTTTGTGAATAATTCGACTATGTGGTTAAGAATTAATGTATTAGTTTAGAAATTCCTCTTTCTTGGTAGAAAATTCATCATTTTGGTTTGAAATCTATATTTTTTGTAACAATTCATTTGTTTGCTTAAAAATTGAACTAGTTTGTTGAAATATCGTATTTTTATTGAAAATTAATTTTTTCCACTGAAAATTTCATCATTTAATTTTTTTGTTGAAAATTGGCTTTTTTTAGCTGAAAATTCCACTACTTGGTGGAAAGTTCGCTTGTTTGGTAGAAATTTAATGTTCTTGGTTCCACACTGTTGGGTTAAAAAATGAACCATTTTGATAAAAATTAATACTATTTAATTGAAAATTAATTTTTAACTGAAAATCTACTCATTCTATTTGAAGTTGAAAATTGATTGTCAAAAAAAATTTTTCAAGCAAAAATGAAAGTTCCAGTTTCAGATCATAAAAATTATTTTAAACTCAAAAAAGAAAATTTGAACAACATTTGTAATTTTCAAGCAGAAAATAAACGAATTTTTAACAAAATACTTACACTTTAACTAAAGGGACGAATTTGGAACAAAAAATAAATTTTCAACATAGAAATTTGACTTTAAACCCAACACGAGAAGAAAATAGTTGTATCCTAAACCGAAACTGGTTCATTTTAACCGGAAAATGTAATAGTTGACATTGTAACCAAAAAAAAATTAATTTCTTGATAAACAAGAATTTAAAATCTTTTTGCTTGAAAATTCATTTCTTTGGTTGAAATTAAAAATATTTTGTTGAAAATTCGTTTTTTAAAATTAAAAATAAAATTGGTCAACTAGAAATTCAATGATTCCATTTTTTATGAAAAATGTATCTTTCTTAGTACAAAACTCCGCTATTTGTTTGAAGATTCGTCTTTTGTGGTGTAAAATTGATTTTTTCGTTAGAATAATGAACAAATTTATTAAAAATTTGTTTCTTTTAGTAGAATTTTTTTTAACAGAAAATGTATCTGGTCTGATTGTGGTAGAAAATGTATGTCTCTTGGTTGATAAATCATGTATTTTATGGAAAATTTGTCTTTTTTAATAGAATTTGTATTTTTGTCAGAACGTTAATCATCTTGGTTAAAAATTCATCTCTTTGGTTGAAACTTGAACCATTTTTTAAAAATTCATTTTTGTTGAGTTAATATGACTGGTTTAACTTAAAATTTATCTTTTTCAGTCGAAACTTCATGTATTGTCGGTTGCCTTCTCATTTTTCTTTCCTCTTTTTTTTTATTTTTGTCCAAAGAAACAAATTTTTTTGTTTTTAGGAATTGCAATAGGAGTATTTTGTGGTGGTTGTCCTTCGATCGTTGGATTCTTTTTTTATTTTTAGGAATTCTATACACTAACTTGAGTATTGGACGTTAAATAGGATTTTGAATTTGATTCTTATCTAATTTAAAATTCTTAAATTTCAATTTAGCTGATTTGGATTGATGGTCATTTCTAACCCCACTTACTTAAAAGTATGTTTTTTAATCATATCAAAGTTACATATTGTTCTGAAGCCTTCAGAAGGGTTAAATTATGGTGTGATATCAACCAAAAATTAAGAGGCAGTATCCTTCAAAAAAGGTTTTGCTTTTCACAGTAACTTTTGCAACAGATAATTTGAACATAATTTAAAGAATTTCAAACTCTCGATGCTGCATTTACTGATCAAGGATGTTTCAAATCATGTTAATTTTTTAAAAGTAAAAATTTCCAGAATTAGAAGTGAATTAAAAGTATGTTTAGAACAAGATGAAATCATTGATCTTTTAAAACTTCAGATTTTCCTCAATCGAAGATTTTTAAACAACGATAAAAAAACATGAGAACAAACTTTCTACTTTGATTGATCAACAAACTAATGTTTAAGACCAAAATTTAAATTTACACAAGATTTTGGAAGAAGAAGATAGGGATCCTTGGTTTGTAAATTTGCAAATATTCAAATTCCTGATTCAGTTACAGATATTCTCAGATTAGGTAGAGGTTTGAGTAAGCATGTGATGAAAAGTAAGTCGAAACAAATGATGGAAATAGTAAAAGATGTTGAATCAAGTATACACAAGATTCCAATATTAGATCAGCAAGATTTCCGAAACAAGGTTTTACACTTGTCAAAGAGCTTTGTAGATAAGAATTGTTTGCACATTAGTAGTATTGATCGTAAAATTTCTGAAGGTTTCATGATAACGAAAGGTTTTCTTGGAAACAACTCTGATATAATTTGCGTGAATGCTGATAAAGGCAATATTACAGTTTGTATGAAGAAATCAGATTATATTAGGGATATGGAGGATTTACTTTCCAATCGTCATCATTTTGATTTATTGAATGAAAATCCGTTAAAACAATTAAAAAGAGACACTTTAAAGATTCTAGATAAATGGAGAAAGAATGAACTTTTACAAAAAGATGGACTGATATAAATACCGAAGACTTTAAGAATAGTTATTTCAACTATTAACACTATCACGAAATTTTTAGAAGAAAACTTCAATTTGATACTTGAAGACTCCATTACAACTTCAAAATATAAAATTAAAAATAGCTGGTAATTCAAAAAAATTATTATTCAAAAAACTGTTCCTGATGACCATGTAATGATTTCTTTGCATGTTGTTGCAATGTTTCCGAGTATACCCCTTGAATTAGTTAAACAAGCAATTCTATATAGATGCGGCAATAGAAGAACACGTACTCGATTAAGTCAGGAAGATTTTATTAAAGGAATAATTTTTATTATGAACTCAATTTATTTTAAATTCAATGGATCTTTTTTTAGGCAAAAGTTTGGTACTCTCATAGGTTCAGTAATTTCTCCGATTTTAGCAGAAACAGTTATGGAAGATTTGGAGGTCTTTGCTTTCAAGAAGCTAGATTTTATTTTGCCCTTTTACTTTCGGTATGTTGATGACACCTTGTTATGTGTTCCTCTAGCGAAGTTACAGGCAGTTCTTGATGCTTTTAATAGTTTTCATTCAAAACTTCAATTTACCCATGAAATAGAGAACAATAATAAAATCAGTTTTTTGGACGTAGAAGTAATTAAGGGTCAGAATGGTAATATTATTACCAATTGGTGCAGGAAAAGTACATATTCAGGTACATTTTGAAATTTCTTTTCGTCTTATCCTTTTCAAAACAAAATTACAGTAATCAAAAACTTAGTTGACAGAGCTCTAGGTTTGTCCCACATTTCATTTCACAAAGAGAATTTGAATTTTGTTAGGAATATCCTTTTTCGTAATCATTACCCACAAAAGTTGATTGAGCATCATATCACAATTAGAATTCAACAAATCAAAAACAAAGGAAGTAACATTTTATCTACAGATAATCAGGAAGAATTGAGAGAATATAGTTCTTTCAATACTTTTGTTCTTTCTTTTTTTGGTCAAATTTCGAAAACTATTTTCCGTATACCATTTAAAATGGATTCAATAATAACTTCTGGTAAAGATCCTTTAGATAAATTTGAAAAAGGTGGTGTTGTTTACAAGATCACTTGCAAAATCTGTAAGATGACTTATGTGGGACAGACTGGCAGACTTCTTAATACTAGGGTGGAGGAACACAAAAGTTATGTTCCTTTGGGATGTTGTTATAGGAGTGTTCTTGCTAGATATACAAAAGAGTTTGTTGATATTGACCATGAGTTTGACTGGGATAATGCTAAAATTTTACGTAGTGAAAGTAATGAGAGAAAGAGAGAATTGATGGAAATGCTTTATATTAAAAAACAAAATAAGTTGTCTAATAATTTGAAAACTGATTTGGATAAATTAAACAAAAGTTATTCTAGTATGAGCAATTACATTTAGCAATAGGGTTTCATGAATCGTGACTTTTTCTTATTTCTGGTGTGTTTATAAGGCTTTTGACCCAGACTTAGATCTCAGGTATCGAGGAGAGAGCGTCGTTGTTTCGTCGCTCTTCCCACCTGCTCTAATTTTTTCTTACCTTGATAAGGGTGCTGTATGAGCACCGAAACGTTCGTCAATATTATAAATGCTTCCACATTGGGATTTGATAATAATAAAAATAAAAAAGACGAAAGAAATAAAAAAGACAAGGAAGGGGATGTGGTTGGTTTCCTTCTCACTTTTCTTTCCTCTTTTTTATTTTTGTCCAAAGAAACAAATTTGATTTGTTTTTAGGAATTGCAATAGGAGCATTTTGTGGTGGTTTTCCAAATTTGATCCTTGGATTCTTGTATTATTTTCAGGAATTCTATACATTAACTTGAGTATTGGACGTAAAATAGGATTTTGAATTCGATTTTAATCTAATTTAAAATTCTTAAATTTCGACCAAATATTTGATCAAAAATTCATCTACTTCGTTAAAAATGTTCAGAAATTTCGAAATTGGGATTTCTTAGGAACCCAGAATAAGGAAAATTTTCGAATTTTATTATTTTTTAACGCAAAAAAAGTTTTTATTTGCATGTAAGTTGGAAATATACAATTAAAATTATAGATATATTATTATATTCACCAATAGAATTGAGGATAACTGCCAAGGATGAGAGAAGAGTATGAACGTTTCTTATCATTTCTAACTAGAGGAAAAACTGATTAATGTACTAACGAAAGATTTGATTAAGAATATCAATAATGAATATTCTGTTTCTTTATTGGATTGTATAATACATATATCTACTCGGTGGGTTTCCTATCACCACTACGTAGCGCGTCCT